>JAIZAY010001498.1:0-14640 GCA_029531755.1 Holothuria leucospilota | reverse complement strand
AGCAAGAGTGAAGTAGAAATTATCTTGTAAAATGGTCACTTGGTGATGGATTTTAATGGGAATTGCGGCTTTTTTGGATTTTCAATGTTTGTTTACCCAAGACATTCAACATCGTCATTTTTATGTCACCAGACCTTTGAGTTAGTTTAACACGAGCAACGTAAAGTTTTTTAAGTTGCTTTTTACAATGGACAAATCTGAATATTTAGTGACCACAATGAAAGGAACACAGAAAAAAGATATAGGAAAAGCGCAAGATGTGAGTAAGTACGTGACGACCTTGTTTCAAGTTTCTTTCTCAAGAATATGTAAGCTACACATGGTGGCAAGAGGTAAGCGACAGAATTGAATGGGGCTTTAGACTAGCTTCAGTGCAACACCTGCTTGAAAAAGATAGTGTGCCCTTGGATTGCTGTGGAACTGACTGTAAAGTAGATTCACAAATGTAAGTAATAGTATTCTGTTTGATACGGACCGAAGACAATTTCCCAGCCAACACACCTAATTTGGCCCAGTAAGTATTTTATCTGTTTTGACTATTGGGCTGAACTGGGCTTGGCGGGCAAGTTGTTCAGTTCAGGTTGGTCCCCAATTGGACTACCTTAATTTCGATTGTACTTCAAATTAAAAAAAAAACGAAATTTACAGTTTAGAAATTCATTAATATTTCTTTTCTTTAATTTACAAATCCAAAATAAAAAAAATTAAATAAAGAATGTTTATGAACAGTTCCCTTGTCAGACCTACAACGGGTCTTCATTGGGATATGAATATTTGGACCGGATCGTAAAGAAACGTTACATTTTCTTCCCCGAGTCATAGCAGACCCAAATGGGGCTAAAACGCTAATTTATCTTGAAGGTAGGAAAGACGATCTTTTACGTGGAGGCCAAATGTACATATGGATAGTTTATGGTCCAACTAAAACTCTTTCTTTGAGCCTGAAAGTAGGTGGTGAGAATATAGCTCCTGGCAGTCATTGAGCTGTTTCACACTCATTGACTTGGGCCATTCATTGTCGACGTCCTATGGCTTGTGTGATTACACATGAAGAACTCCATGCATACCTATTAGAACTGCTCTAGAGTTCAGATAATGACACCATGGTCATCAGAGAGTTTTTGTGAAGGAGTTGGGCCAGGACGCTGTGTGAGAACCACTTTCCCATATATTTTGACATTTTCTAAGGCATATTTCTGGCCATTTCAAGGCACACGTCATGATAACTTTTGAAAAAAAAAACTTCAAAATGATGTCTTTAAGGACTTTTGTTCCCCTTCTAGCTCCAAATGCCCTTACCCTTGCCCAGATAGCCCTGATGTTTTAAAACAATGATCGAATACAAGTATGTGAGATGGATGTGCGCGTCTCAGCAGCTGTAGCATGCTGACTTAATTAACATAATTTATGCTGGAACGCATTGGTGGAATGCAGAGAAAATGTACATTTCGAAATGAGAGCGCCACATATCTAAATACAGGTAACAAACTCTCTTATAAACAAGAAAATAACAATTTGGCAAACTACTGAACAGGTCTATATGCCTTGACGCCTATCACTGTGTTCACAAGATGTAGCCTGCTGTAGTGTTACCAAGTCCACGTAACCCAATTCCGGCCAATTCTGATCCCAGTGGCTACCATTCCTGGCCAATTCTGGGTTCATCACGTCCTATTCCGAGCCAATTCCGATTTCATCTTTTCCAATTCTGGGCCAATTCCAAGTCCGGCCATTTGACAATGTAGCGTCTCATACAAATTCTTTTCGTACAATTTACAATTACCCTCATGTCGAAGACGGGAACCTTTCAGGAGTTGATTTTATCCCCACAATGCATGCAATTAGTTGATTGTATGTGACCATTTACCAGGGGCGTAGCTAGGATGAAAATTTTAGGGGGCCTAGGTAACAAATGGGGGCGGCACCGCCGAGGGTAAGGCTTGTCAAGACTATCTAAGCGGAGCGCCACCATCAGTTGGCGCGGAGCGTGCTCAAATTTTTTTGGCTTTTCAAACCCTCCAGATGGCCGGAAACGGCACTTCCCACGTGTTTTATGCCTTGTGATTCGAATCTCATGTCTGTCATTTCTCAAATAATGGGAAAATATCAATCCATGAAAAACGGTAATGCACAAGGCCGCACGATCGTAGACTTTTTTGCAGGGGGGGGGGGGGTGGGCATTACTGATCTGTGGCTTGGGGGAGGGAACTAAAGGGAACTAGTGTCTCCCTCCACTTGGAGGAAAATTGTTATTTCAGGGGGGCGTATAGATACCAAATGGTGCAATATTTGAGAAATTTCAGGTTTAAAAGGAAAACGAAAAGTAGTTGTGACTAAGCGCGTCAAAAGTTATTTTTGAGAGTGTGGTGGATATGATGTGAAGCATGACCTCAGCCATTCAACTCCGTTGTGAGGGGGGGGGGTCAGAGAAGGGAGGGAGTGTTATTGGTTATAAAACGTTTTTATGACTAAACTGGCACAGTTTTAAAACGTTTTGTGTTAACTGAAAATCACTTAAGCCATTAATGATTGAAGCTACCTACAGCAACAACAGCAACATTGTAGCTATGCATAATCGCGCCTAGCGCGAGAATTTTAGAAAAGTAGGCTAGAAGTACATCCTAAGTAGAGCTGTAAATGATTGGTGATGTGTACAGATATAGGATTGAAAATATTGATCTGCCTATTTGGTCGTGTAAGAATGGTCTTCAGTGTATGGTTGCCATGTTTTCAGGAAATCAACCAGCCATTCAAAAGGCAATAAGGGTCTAAACCTGACAAAGTCGCATCCGAATTTGTCGTCAGGACGTTCTTTTTATCTCCCAAGTGAATTATATGCGAATTAAATGACAGTGCAGGTTATATACCTAATTTAGTGAAAGTAGGCATTTTAAAGTTATAAGTTGGTTTCATACGTGCGCAAAATGTGTTTTTCACACATTTACTTTTCTAAGCTCTTACACATTTTATTTATTTATTTTTTGAAGGAAATACTTCAAAGTTTTTTTTTCCGTTGAAACAATTATTTTTTCTTAATTCTGACACATTTTATTAAGACACAAAAATCTGGGGGGGGGGGGACTGACGAATATCTGGGGGCCTAGGCCCCCCAAGCCACGCCGTAGCTACGCCACTGCCATTTACTTCTTACATTATTCACCAATAATAACGTTGTCTAGGCAATATTAATAAAACTTTCATTTCTGATAACTCGGCTGAAATCGGCTCCTAGTAAAGGCCCAGCTGATCCCATTCCGGGCCAATTCCGATTCCGTGACCTCCCATTTCGGGCTAATTCCGAGTCCGGCGAAAAACGGACTCGAGTCCGGAACTGAGTCCTAGTCCGGACTCGGATGTTACAGCCCTGAGTGTTACCATACTTATATGACAGCAGTTTTACACTTGTACTACCGTACAGAATACAAGTAACAGCCAGCCAGGCCTATTAAAGGCTGTCGGTTAAAACGACCCTTCACCAGATCATTCCCTGTAGAGCCGTCTCCGCTGAAAATTCTAGATGGGTCCAGTTGAACTAGACTGAACTAGACCAACTGAGCTGGACCATTGCGATTGGACTGTTCTGGAAATTGGACATGTCCAGTTGAAATTTTCAGTTAAAATGGTCCAGTTCAACTGGGCCCAACTGGACTTACCCAACTGGACTGTTCTCGAAATTGGGCATGTCTATTGGGAAGTCAACTGGTATATTGCAATAAGTCTCCTGAATTAATGAACACCTCTAAAGTTTATACCTTACGTGTGGCCTGTAGAAGAGCATTTTAGATATACTGGTGTACTTCAAAATGCATTTGAAGAAAGCCAAAGACATCCTTTGCATGAAATCTATATGTAGTTATAAAGACCTACTTATTTGGTCAAGTACAGATTTAAAAATAGTTAACAAACAAAAATGTCAAAATAACTCATTAAGGAGCTAATTTTGTTATAAATGTTTTAAATGTGTAAATTCCACATTTTGGGAATCAATTTTCAAACAAGAAACCTTGGAAAAAATTCTACAAAACAACTGATCTGATAAAATGCATTTACTTGATTATGCAAATTAGGTAAAACCTGCATGGGTTCAACAGGACTAAACGGGGCTAGTTCAACTGGATTTTACGGGACTAGTTCAAGTGGACATCCTGGACCGGTTCAATTGATCTTTACTAGAGCAGTTCAGTTGCACTTGTGTGGGCCAGCTCAATCGCACTTCCTGGACCAGTTCAATTGAAGTTTTGTGGCACAATTTTGTTGGACTTCACTGAGTCGTTCAATTAAAATACCTTCTTGTTTGGTTAAAAATTCCAAGGAATCGGTTTATTGATATTTATTTCTTTATTTTTCCTTTATCAGGTAGATTTTTTTCTTTTAAATTTGGAGGCATTAGAGACGTTTCAATTAAATTGGACAAGGGTTTTTCAATTAGTCGATTAACAATGTTTGCGACTAATGCAAAGTTTTTTTTTCACGGACGTAAGCTAGCCTATTTCAGAAACATCTCAAAAGGGCACATAGTGTAAAAATTCTCTATACTGTACCCTTTACTTGTAAGGTTTTTATATGGGGACTTTATGTGTACTTTAGTAGTGCATTCATCGTAACGAGTACCGACACAGAGCTTCTAACAAATTGCAGTTTGTTTTTGCAGACTACAGTATGCGGCGGTGTATTACAGCTGGTTCAATTTTAGAATCGACTCTGTCAAGGTTAATACTAGGTGCGTTTGGCAGGTAATACTTTAGTCTATGAGGTGTGAAGGGAGTGCTGTCAGCATCGACATCTTTATTAGTTGATTCTGAAAGCTAAACAGTTTCCCTTGAACACCAGGTGAACACATTTGACATTATATAGAGAACCGGTAAAATTCCTCTCCTTATTCAACCGTGAATGAGTTACATGATGTACAGAGAATATTGTGAAAATTACAATCAAACATGGGTTCTTCTGTGATGTAAATTTAACATCGAAGGGGAATTACATACAGGTTTAACAATCTCCCCAACTGAGGGCCTTTTTTTAAAAATTATTTTCTTTTTGACAATACAGTGCTCATAGACGTGAAAAGCTCAAATGAAGGTGCAATATCAAGGTCCTCAGTGTTATTGGTAGTGAAATCAGGTGTTCTCGAAATTTTAACATTATTGCTTTCAGAAGTTATATATTGCATTTGTAGATTGCCACACTTTGACTAACAAATTGCACTCCCTAAGTTTATAACTAGTTGCTTTGACCTTTAGGGCTCTAGCTAGGTATACACTGTAGTACTACCTTACACCGACAGTTTCAACATGTGCTGCTGGTTTTATTGTACTGTTGCATATATTGTCACTTTTACCGGGGAGGTGAAGGTGTGAGATAAATGATGTCTTTGTGCTTACCAACTCTCTTTCGTTACATGCAAAGGGACAAACAGTGGACCTCCGGTACATCCATCTCTTCTCTTTGGTCTTTCTTAAGTGGATGGTGGTTTTGCTTAATGCTTGTTTCTGCTGTAGTTCCACAGTTACGTTGTTTCCAACTATTCTTTTGAGTTCCTGACACTCGTTGAGTAATTGCATTATATGCAACTTGCAATGAGTAGAATTTTGAGTTTACAATATTTTGGAGTGAAACAGCAGACTGTGCACCAGCTCCCTGGGATTTTCGAACAGCAGAATAAGCGACATTGCAAACCTTTTCTATATAAACAGTAACATTTTTGGAGTAAATTTTAACAGAAATTAACATTTCCGCCCTTTCAGAATCTGAAAAGAGAAATCCTCTTTCATCAGTCAATAAGCACGATGCTTATCAAAGGGATGGATGGAGATTGAGACAGTGATAAGAACCATCCTAGATGAGGAAAGACTAGACGTATTCGTGAGGCAGAATGGCAGGAGTGAGAGAAACAGTCACAACATTAGACGTAGCTTTTCTTTTTACTGTTCAATTTTTCATATTTTCAGTGCTTTCAAGTGAATATTGAAATACTTGTGAACTTGATTTAAATAGTTTTAATCCATTATGATACCTCCCTGGTATAAGTTTTAATGGCAGTGCTAAACACTTAGATGGGTGCTTGGTAATAAGTCATTTATGGCAACCTATGTCGGAATTGTATTTTTAGGTATTTTCAAGTGTACCTTAAATAGCTTAAATTATATAAATTAAAAAATAAAATAAATAAACCGTATTCTATCTTCACAAGACAGACCTGTGCTCGGAAATAAAATGTTAGTGTTAATAATTATAATTATTATAATTGATAATAGTTTCCAGTGCCGTTTTAACTCTTTTTTTCTTTAATTCTTTTGTCTCTTCTTCCAAAAACCATGTCACCTTCATCCAAAATGTGAGCGGATATGAATAATACAAAACATATTCTTCATATAAAGTCCTCTCTTTACAAAGTGCTGTGCAAGAAAAAGGTACTGAAGGTTTTGTTATTGTAAACCCGTTTAATTTTACATGTAGCCAAAGTGCCTAGCACAAGAAGGGCATTACATACTGTGATGCAACCAATTGGATGCAAATTTAAATTGAAGTAAAATGTTTCAAGAGTTTTAGTCCAAGCAACTGAATAAGCTTGATAGAATATAGTTGAATAAATGAAATTGATTTTCAACGTACAATTCAAATGAGGTTGACAAAACATATTTTTCTTCTGGGGTTTTGGTGTGTGGGCGGGGGGCTAGTAAAATATTGCAATGTATGTATACATTTTGTGACAAGCTAATAGAGATATCATCAAGATAAAAACTAGACACAAATTTAACTGTAGTTGAGTAGTCCATACTGAATTGCCATAAGGTGAATTACTGGTATGATAGGAAATGATAGGAACAGATACCTAATTAACTTATCGTTCGGAAGGCGTTTTGTTTTCAACATCATTATGCAGGATACAAAAACTGTTCAAAATATGTATCTTTTTTTCTATAATAAATTAAAAAAAAAGAAAGGACTGCTATAATGTTAACATGCATATTATCTGTTAATGTACTTAACTACTTATTCTATTACTTTTTAAGAGAAATAATGTATACATTCGACTCATTGAGGTTAGTCATGAAATTTAGTTGAGATTTCTCTCATTAAACTGGCTTTTTGAATGGAAAGTCTTCAAATATGCCTAAAATTACATTTTGTCACCCGTATGATTTGATTAAACACCTCATTTGACATAAAACAGTAAAGAGAATACAACAAGGTATACCGAATTAATCTGTTTTTTTTTATTTGCTGCTCATCTTCATTTCTCAGTACATGTAAGGTGTTCTTACAGTAATGGTCAGTCACTGGCCATGGTTAAATATTTAAAAAAAGAAACCTGTAAAAAGCAATCAGAAAACCTAGTGATGCCCGAAATAGAGCTCATATCAAACCACACTGCTGCCAAACCCAGACTACTCTGAAAAATGACCCAAATGTAGCCAAAGCCCATCACGGCTCCAATCTGACAACAACCCGAGTAACCTGCCGAACTGGGTCTGTATATTAATCCGAGAACAGCCAGTACTGGGCCCAATTGGGACCAATAATCTTTAAAAATCACAGTAGAGCCGACGTTGGCCCCAATGAATACTCAATTTTAGCCCGAACTCCCAATCCGGGTAAGATTGTCTCCTTGGGAAGATATAAGTGTGGTCTAAATGGGTAGCCTGTTGTGGGCCCGATTGGGAGCCCAATTTGCCCTTACAAGCCTCAAAGAAGTATTGTTGCCTAGGATACTTTGAGCACCTTTTAACACATTGCTTGAACAAGGCATTTTCATTTTAAGTTTAATTTGTGTTTATACTGCAGGCTAGGAGGCCACATCTCATGAACAGCAATTCTCATATAGAACATGTATCAAACACAATTCTTGCTGGAAAGCTGAATTTACTAAAGGTTCTTCAGCAGGACTTTTAGGATATCCACTGGCTTCCTCAAGGATTTTGTGAGGTCTTTGAATTGATCATGCATCTTGCATTGACAAATATTCGCCACAAATTTTCAGTTAGTATGTCTCTTCAATTTAATTGCTTGTCAATGGTAGGGTTGGAGTGTCAGGTATTGGGCCTTTCCGACTGTATTTGGTAATGAAAATTTCAAAGCTGAATTACAGCAAGAAAAAAATATCTGCACAACATGTGGCGACACTGAGTGCTATTAACGTCATTACCCATATAGCTGTCTTATTTTCCATACTAGTTGTCAACTGCTATGCGTAATAGAAGTAACGACTTGGAGAAGAAACTTAACAAAGGGAGCTTCTTGGTAAACAATCCGTCCCCGGTCGATAAAATGAAGTGGTGGAAGTCTGCAGTGCACCTCAGGCTTTGACTACACACATGCGAGGTTATTGTGCAATTTTTTGTTTCCATTAGTTCTTATGTATTAAAATAGTTGTGACAAGTACATTTTTGTTCAGTGTGGTGTATCTGGGAACACGTTTACAGTTTACGAATTTCGCAGAGATACAAAGCAAAGCAGAATTTCAGCCAATTTGAGCATAATTAAACGATCATGGATGACATTTTAGTAGTAACAATTTGAAATATTTAGTTTACATCTCAATTGGGGGGAAGGGGATGTAATCTGAGTACCATTCTGCAACCTCCGAGGAAAGATTTAGGAAGAAGGAAATCCTTTTAGCTAAGCAACCGACTATTCATCAGTCTCAGTTTTGATTAAGAAATAGTTCCCTTTAAAACTGAGGTGAATAACATGTAAAAATTATAAAGATCCTTATCATTATTTCAAGTATTATATTTATTTACGGGTTATGAAAGTGATGTAATCCGGGTAAGATTGTCTCCTTGGGAAGATATAAGTGTGGTCTAAAAGGGTAGCCTGTTGTGGGCCCGATTGGGAGCCCAATTTGCCCTTACAAGCCTCAAAGAAGTATTGTTGCCTAGGATACTTTGAGCACCTTTTAACACATTGCTTGAACAAGACATTTTCATTTTAAGTTTAATTTGTGTTTATATTGCAGGCTAGGAGGCCACATCTCATGAACAGCAATTCTCATATAGAACATGTATCAAACACAATTCTTGCTGGAAAGCTGAATTTACTAAAGGTTCTTCAGCAGGACTTTTAGGATATCCACTGGCTTCCTCAAGGATTTTGTGAGGTCTTTGAATTGATCATGCATCTTGCATTGACAAATATTCGCCACAAATTTCAGTTAGTATGTCTCTTCTATTTAATTGCTTGTCAATGGTAGGGTTGGAGTGTCAGGTATTGGGCCTTTCCGACTGTATTTGGTAATGAAAATTTCAAAGCTGAATTACAGCAAGAAAAAAATATCTGCACAACATGTGGCGACACTGAGTGCTATTAACGTCATTACCCATATAGCTGTCTTATTTTCCATACTAGTTGTCAACTGCTATGCGTAATAGAAGTAACGACTTGGAGAAGAAACTTAACAAAGGGAGCTTCTTGGTAAACAATCCGTTCCCTGTCGATAAAATGAAGTGGTGGAAGTCTGCAGTGCACCTCAGGCTTTGACTGCACACATGCGAGGTTATTGTGTAATTTTTTGTTTCCATTAGTTCTTATGTATTAAAATAGTTGTGACAAGTACATTTTTGTTCAGTGTGGTGTATCTGGGAACACGTTTACAGTTTACGAATTTCGCAGAGATACAACGCAAAGCAGAATTTCAGCCAATTTGAGCATAATTAAACGATCATGGATGACATTTTAGTAGTAACAATTTGAAATATTTAGTTTACATCTCAATTGGGGGGAAGGGGATGTAATCTGAGTACCTTTCTGCAATCTCCGAGGAAAGATTTAGGAAGAAGGAAATCCTTTTAGCTAAGCAACAGACTATTCATCAGTCTCACTTTTGATTAAGGAATAGTTCCCTTTAAAACTGAAGGTGAATAACATGTAAAAATTATAAAGATCCTTATCATTATTTCAAGTATTATATTTATTTACGGGTTATGAAAGTGATCTACTTTGGTTCACAGGTGTTTATCATAGCACCAGATACTACACTTATTTCAATGACTGTTAATTTACACCTAATCCTACCTCCGCCAGCTACCTAGTCGGATGGAGGTATCTTATGATTTGATTGAAAGAATGCAACATGAACCTTCTATTTCCGTTAGCATATGATTCTGATATCAAAAGTTATCAAGACAATATGAGAGATCAAGGAGACCTAGGGCTTACTATCAAACTGTTATATGAGCTGATACTTTCAACTTGACGCCGTGTGAATCTAGACAAATTGAATATAAGAAACAACTGTGAAAGAGCAACTATCGGCGAGCTTGCAAGCTGTGCTTGCACAATTAACGATGTAAAATGAACTCATCTTGGAAACGAAGGGCTAAGCTTAACGTTTTAAATCTATAAAACAAACAAGGAGAAGTCGCAAGAGTTTATGGATAATTTATGAGACTAAAATGCAATAGCAATAGAAAGCTTTAAGTTAAGTAAATATAGTTTGCTGATATGCCGTAAACATAATAAAAATTAACTGGTCCTTTGCAAGAAACATCAAGGGTTAGAGAACCATTCAAGGCAAATGAATTGATTTTCAAAGGCGTTTCAGAAGTTTCCTGCTGGAGCTGCTATCTTATCAAAAATTGAAATTCGATGCATCTGATGGGACTCCATATGACGAATACGGTGATTGAAAGGCAAAATATGATGGAACCCTATATGACGAAGTTGAGGTTTGAAATGCTCATGAGCAACTTTTAGTCCAGCTTCTTGAAATGTGGACAAACGTTACTAATCATTCACGTTGCGTTTCAGAGACATTGAAGAGTTTTTTTACCGAAAAATTAAGAAATAAGAAAATGAAGAAAAGAACAAAAGTGGAAAGGAATACCTTAGGCAAACATCATTTCAGACGGTTTCTCTACTATGATGCCTAACGTTCCGTAGGCCCACAACTATACGAGAACTATAGGGCTTCAAACATAGTAAGTAGCGTATGCTATTTATCCGTTGGAAGGGTTATTCCTTTGAGTTTTATTGTTTTCAAGAATGGGACGCCAAAGTCAGATAAAATACACTAACATGTCTTGATAAATAGTGTGTAAAATGATCTGCCTTTACAAAGACATGAACTTTATGAGAAGTTGAGTTTTGCAAATAAGCTCTTTTTTCTGCAATAGTTATTAACTGCTTTTAGATTTTGAGTTTTTTGCATGCTTGTTTGACCTGTTTCGAAAACAACTCTGTAGCTGATGACGTTTGCAGGGATCATTTACAATTTATGTTAACTTGTTGCTCTGGAATTCAGTAATTTTACCTGAAGACACCGAATGGTAAATCTAAAATCTATAAACCCTAGTAGTTATTTGAATGCGTAATGTATTTCTCATTTCATTATGGCATGTGTTCTTAAAGTCACCTTCACTGCCTCGGCTTACTTATGTGGATGACGGAAGGACACTTGGGCTTTCCTTGAAGTGAGCAAAGTGACAATGGCTTTTTTTGCTTCTCGGCAACATAATATTCAAGTGTATTTTGAAATGAAGTTATTGTTTTCCGTACTATATTCGATTCATAATTACCACAAATAGGCTATTTGAATGCCCTTTTTAGTCCCTGTGCAGTGCAGTCTACTCACACATCATAGATTCGTTGACAAGCAGTAGAAGTGTAATAGTAGCGTATACGCCTTCGGTACTGTTTCATCATAAAGTTTGCCCTCAAACTTTAGCAAGTGAATACCGTTTGGTAGAACCTACACTTAATTCTTAAAGCGCTAGAAAGCATTCTTGATGGTCATGATTTGAACGCCTTCATAACCATTACTTATTTGAATACAGAAATCCGATCCAGTACATCGTAAGAAGACACCAGTAATATGAATGCAAGCTCGCGTTCCTGCTCATTTGCAAGCACTTAGTTACTAGCCATCCGATCCACTGCGATCTAGACTTACTGCAACCAACTCTGCAGCACATAGCATATCATTCAGGGGGTAAGTTTATATTTGCCATAGCGACGAATTTAAGTTGTTTAAAACACTGCAACTCAAACTAAACGATTCTGTTTTCAAAACTTTCTTGATTCGCAGAGTTGAAAAATTCTATTAGTTACGACTGAAATTATTTACATTAACAAAAGTGAGGTACGACATTGAAACCGTGTTCTACCGAGATCAACCGTTCTATAGTAGGGAATGCGTACGCTCTTACACTGCAACCTTGGGAATAACGTTACGAGCATTCACACAACTAACAAAAGCAGAGAGACAACATGACTAGGCTTTGTGGAAGTAGGCAACAACAAACAACTTGAGTATACCTGTCGATAATTTCTTGCAAGTGTTAATCCAAAATTCGGAGAACCGGGCATCAGTATTAACTGTCCGTCCATACAGTAAAATTATACCACACTTACAGTGCATTTGACTTGCGTACACAGTTGTAGTGCTATACAGTATGTATGCATCTTCTACGTTGAACTTTAATGTGTTTCTAAGCAACGAGATCAACCAATCACTTGAGTCTTTATTAGAAAACAGCGTGGGCTAGCCTGTAAAGTACACAGATGTACAATGCCAAACCAGCGGTTTATTGCGGCCAAGTACGCCAAATGGTCACATGACCAGTTCTGAAAGCTTCCCATTTTCGTAAAATGCTCTTCTGACATACTTTTACATGATTTTGATATGTTCGAATAAATTTTATATTGATTACCGGTGCGTATCCCCTCGCATGGGCGTGGATCATGGGAGTGGTGAGGGACGCGTCCCTCTCACTTTTTTGGAAGGGGGGACTTCTCCAAAAATTTCCCCCCTCACCCCACTTTTTAAAAATGATGAAAACTAAAACTGTGATGAATGGTATTATAAAATAGATTACGAATTGACACTACATTTAAAGGGCTAAATTGCGCCCAAATATGGCATTGTTTGCCATTAAGACACCTTCTAATTTATTTTTTTTTCAAAGGGGAGAGGAACACCCTTCCCCTTAGACCCCTCCCCCCAGGACGGCGATTCGCAAATGGTGAAAAGTC
Source organism: Holothuria leucospilota (assembly GCA_029531755.1). Taxonomy (NCBI): domain Eukaryota; kingdom Metazoa; phylum Echinodermata; class Holothuroidea; order Aspidochirotida; family Holothuriidae; genus Holothuria; species Holothuria leucospilota. Next base: position 1,668 of record JAIZAY010001498.1, on the reverse strand, counting down.
CCCCCACCTTTGGAGATGGATCCACGCCACTGTCCCCTTGCACCATATACAAAGCTTTATTTTGTTCTTGTCATGCCCAATTTTAAAGTAAAAGCTGTCACACATAATTTCTTGTGGACTGAGATCAGGTGAAGGTACTTTTAAACAGTAACGTGAATTAAATGTAGAGAGGATCAATATGCCAAGCCCTGATTATTTTATTGCAGTATCTGCAAACATGTACATCTATAGTAGTATATGAGTGAAATACAGAGATTTTTTTACCTCCCGTGTTAACCTTCTTGATACTGTCGAGGACTTAAGTTCTTTACCGCATTCATTGTTATTGGCTAGAATTTGACCCTTGGTTATGGACATTTATAACTGTTATATACAAATAAAAGGACAATAAAAGTAGGGATATTTTTTATTCCGGGTGAAATGCAATATAGTGCAGATTTGGAAAGAATTTAAAAGATCCAGTGAAACTCATGTCTGATAATGTTACATATTTATTGGCTATTGGAGGGAAACCTTTAGCAGGATTTACGACAAAGTATTATCCACTTTAAGAAGGGAAACATTTTGACTATAGCATGTTATTATTTCAAGGTGATATCTTGGATTGCACAGGTCATTCCCATAGCCACAAGAAGCTACTCATATTATGAACATTTTTCTTGCAAATTACTCGTTGCTATTGCAAATTGAACTCAATAACAGGAAAAACTGAGGCTTTCATCCCTTGTTAAATATTTTCTAAGATCTTAATGTTTCCTTTTGACAAATGACCCATGTAAGTGGCACCTGCATATAACGAACTTATTCATTGTCTTTAAAGTAATAGAACGTTCCGTTTGCTCAGATTTTGACATTTACTACTGTTCCATAATCTACCATTTGCATTAACATGGCTGGATGGGTCTCGAGTCCCGATTGTCGTGATTCGTGACTCGGACTCGGCGCTCAGGATTCGGACTCGACCGACATAACTCAGGGATTCGGGCCGAGACTGGGTATTAGACCGACTATGTTTCCCACGACCGTAAAACTCAGGCTGGAACTGCACGAAAAAAATCTTTGCTGAAATATCATTAAATACACTACGTACAATATCATTGCTACATGTTGCGTACAGTGCATAAGTCAGTGTGCAGTATGAACAATGAACGGTCGGAATATCGACTCAATCTCAGGCCTCCAAGACTACACTGAAGATAATTCGGCCCTCCAGCACGAAATGTTTAACACATCGCCCATGGGATTGCACTCGTGAACCTGTATAGTAAGCATTCAGTGATCAAATGTTTGGAGAATTTACCGTTAGGTCAGTGAGCATAGTTAATTGTTTTTTTGTATCCAGACGGTAAAAAGATATTGGCGACCAACTTTTTCACGGCCCTAGAACTCAAGTTTTTGTTTCAGACCTGGCGCAATTTTCAAGAACCTACATGCTGATAAACTTCTTATAATGACAAACCGTGTATTGTAACATCATATCAGAATATCATTTAAGCATTCAGCATTCACCATATGCTCCTCTTGCAAAGCTCGATCTTGGTACCTGAGATACTACTTCGGGCAACTGGGTCTAGGTTTAAAAAAATCAAATTCATGGGTTATTTTCAGGAAAAAGAACCCCCTAGTTCATGTGATTTTGGTAATAACGAAGTAGAATTTTGGGATTTC
>JAIZAY010000635.1:0-35672 GCA_029531755.1 Holothuria leucospilota | reverse complement strand
TTTTCTTCCCTTCCATCCCCTTTTCCCCCCTTTTTAAAAAATAAAAATTTTTAACTCTTTAAACTAATCCCAATCAAAATTTCCATCCAGGTCAAATTCCCCCCCGGGCCTTAAAACCCCCCTTTCCCTTATTATTAAATATTTCATTTCCTTTAAGAATTTGTTCATTTTTTTAAAATTTTTTCTTAACAATAAATAAACTTCCATTATTTTCCCTTTCTTAGCGTAAAATTTAAAACCCATAATTTAAAATTTTTTTAAAATTTGTAAATTTTTCTGTTAATGTTTTCCCCCAAAAAGGGGAACCAATTAACAATTTTTACCTTTAAAAAAAACAGTTAAAACCGGAATTAAAAGGCCCCCTTTTTAAAAAAAATTTTTATGTTCAACCCTTTAAGGGGTTTAATAGAAGGCTTTTAAAAAAATCTTGGGCCCGGGGTTTTAAAATTTGTTTAATCAAAATTTTTTATTAAAAAAAGGAAAATTTTGTTTAAGGGATAAATTAAAAGGAAATTTTTATTTACTTGGGGGAAAAATTTTATGGGTTTATTTTTCCCAAAAAACCCCTTAAAATTTTCCCCAAAAAAAAGGGGGTTTCTGTTTCCGGGCCAATTTCCAACCCTTTTTAAAATTTGGTTTCCAATTAACAAAAATTTAAATTTAAAAAAATTTAATTTACATTCTAGAGAAATATTTTTTGGTAACTGTTTTTTTTTTGTGGTAATTGGTAATCATAATGGAATAATTGTTTCAGGTATTTGCAGGGACTGCAATGCAGAAGTGTTTACGTTTCCGTATTGAGTTTCTATTGCAGGCCATAATGGCTTTGCATTTTTTAGCAAATTAAAAGGAGGATGACAACTCTTCTTACAGTTGATTAAGACGGGAAACAAACAATTTCTTTCATGGATGATCGAAGAGTCTCAACTGCTATTGTCAAACTAGTGTAATAAGTCAAGATTTTAACTGAAGAGCGCCACGATCTACCAATGAATGTTAACAACAGACTGCAGCCAGGTTTTTATTATAGCGAGGGCGCTGGGTAGATCGTTAATTAGGGCTGGTTTTGTACATATTTTGAAGCGAATTTGATGCCTATGACAACATTTTTGCATGTTACATGAAGCTGATGACGTATCTATTATGCCTTTCTTTTGTCGACTCAATTTCTTTACTATTTTGCTTTCAAATTTTGCTCTCAAAAAACAAATGGTAGACCGTTTGGTTTCACATAGCCTTCACCCCCGGTCTCGTCAAATTAGCATGTTTGGTCATATTTTCTGTATAGTTTTCAGATTAGCTCAAAAGAAAGTTACTGCGATTATAAGGTGAAATGAATATACATTCAGTACTTTTTAACCTTATTTCTGTAAATTACTTTAATATGAAGTAATAGCAGGATACACACATCTTCTGCTGATGTGCTTTTTATTTGTACCTGTTCAGACAGTGTGAGCCCAAAATACGTGACTATTGAAAATGTCTTCCTGAACGAGAAGGACGCTTTGAACGTATTTAGCTACCTTCCCATGCTTTTTTGCTTCAAAATAATTATTTAACAATTAAACTTTCAATAGGGACTCAGAATATGCTGATATTCTCTGTTCTGTTTCGCTTATACCAAAGAAAAATACACCTCCCCTTTTGCGAATCAACCGCAACGCAAAGAAACACATTCTACCGTAGGCTCGCGAGCAGTTTCTAGACTTCTCGAATTTCTCAGACAATCTTGACAAAAACTGTGGGACGCTTTTTGTCTAATATTCTTGAATTCCGTTCCCAAGTTTACATGAAGCCCCCGTTCCCCCTTCCAAAAGTTGCGCAGAGAGAATGATTGTCTGATGGCCGTGAAAATGGTCAACTTTGTGCATGGAAGCGGGGGTGTCCCCAACGAGTTTGTCCAAGATTGTAGACTCTCAGAAGCCCCCTGAAGAGCACCAATGCAACTTTGTCCTCAGAAAATGCATGATCTGCAGAACTTGTAAAGCTGTGCATGGACAAGGAACCCATCTGTATGAAGGAATCAACAATGTATTGGATCCCAATAAGTATGATTCAGTAGTAAGTGTGCAGTAAAAAACAGTTGCAGATACTCAAAAGAAACGAGAGCTATCAAACACCCTCATATGCAAGGACATAGGGATTTGAATTGATAAAGTTAATTGCTTCAGCTATACAGCGTGAGGCACTAAATGAAAGGGACAGTATGCTAGCTCAAATTTTCTCCGTTTAGAGATAGTAAGCTGGCATCTTGGTCTCCATGACATAACATGTTTTAGCACATCAAACCCTACAGTAAAGGAAAAGAAACGAGAACCCACACCCTTATCCCTTTGGCAGATGACATGTAAGAACTGACACAATGCATCATAAAGGTCACATGGAAACTTATAGAAAAATTTTGAAGAAATAGATCCATCGTCAACAAAGAACTGGCTGGAAGCTGTTGTCCATCAACACTGAGCTTAGTTTGTCCTTGTTAATAAGAGACGGAGTGTAGAAAACAGAAAGGTTGGTGCTGGATGACATCAAAAAGGTTGTGATCAAGAAACTGATGTAACCACAAAAAGTTTTTCAGAGCCTCTCAGAGTTAGAAAAGGCTCATCCTAGTGAGCTGCAAAGGATCGAAGTGAGAGGAAAGAGGAACAGAAACGTGCCATTTTAACTGACAAATGATTATGGTTTCAAGAATAGACTTGCTTAACCAGACTCGGTGAAAGTGTTGGTGTCAACATCAGAGACAACCCGTAAGGTGTTTTTGTAAGGTCTTCCGATGATCCCCTTTTGCCATCAAAGTCATTGAATGTTAATCAGAATTTTTCCAGAGCTTGTGGTGCTGAGGACCCGAGGGTATAGATCTACAAAATTAAGGAAACAACATGATTGCAATTATGTCAGCAACTGTTTTTGTGCCTGAAGATAATGAACTGGACCTCTTAGCTGGCTATTATGGGACATGATTTCCGCATTCAGCGTGAATTTTTATAGACCCCTGAGAGTAACACTTCCAACTCCCAAGGTTTCAAGGTACTTATATCATGGATGGAGAAAGAATCACAAGTGCTATAAGGGAAATCTTTAGATGAAATCATATTCATTGGATGAAAGTAAGTTTCACTGTTGTTACATAATTTATTTCCACTGAAGTTTTCCCTAAAATCAGAGATAACGTAAGTAACGATAGACATCTTTGGCCACGAATGATTTTTAGGAAAAAGAAAAAAAACTAACAAATCAATATGAACAGTACATAGACATCACAACTGATAATGCAGCTACCCATTTATCATTTCAATGTTTTGGTCATGTGTCTTGTCATAAAAATATCCTTTAACAAAATGAGAATTTGATGAAGTCCTTTGATATTAATGGGTATGTCTCATTTTTTTACTTTTTGGAACGCTAATATTAAACAGTAGACCTGCTTGTGTGGTAATGTGGTTGCATGAGTACCTTTCTAATTGCTTGCAGAAGAATTTAAATTATGAGTTTTAAAGCCCCTACTCACTACTATTAATTTTGACCTTGGCTAAATATCTAAACACCAAACTTTGTATTTTTCATGAGTCAGTCATAGTAAGTTTAATGTGATGTTTGTGATAAAGATAAATTACCTGCCATCATGTGCCCCTTCGAGCTCCCAAAAGAGGAAAGTTTAATAGGACTTAACTGTCATTTGGCCTCCAGAACAGCATGTCAGTGCTATCAGTAGCATTACATATCTCATGCCTAGACATCTGAATAAAGCTCAAGAAATGTACCCTAGGCGCACAAGTATACAGATGCATGCATAGGAGTTTTTTATTTGCAATCCTCCCCAGTTTGCACCATGTAATTTATTTGCAACCTATGTGGAATGGAAGTTTGGTATGGTTAATAATATACCTTCTGTAAGAGAAGTTGGAACTTTAGGTATAACCTAACTTATACAATAGAAAGTGGGGTTTGGAAATAAATGTTTAAGCAGGATCATTCAGCATGAAGTCCATAAACTATCTATTCGAATTTGTCCTCAAGATGACCTCATTAATCTTGAATGGGATTTAATTGTAGGTGATGTTTGCTGATGAGGATGCTACAGATTGCATGTGTATGAAAATGTCATTGACTACAGTAAATCAATAACCCAGAAACATGTGAAGTTTGTATCGATGCTTAAAGGCATATCACATTCCTGGCACCCTTCTACCACCACAAAAGTACCAGGCAAATTACGTTTATTTTAGCATGGAGAATTTACTGTTTGGGGTAAAAGTTTTTTGAGAGCCTTTAAAGGGAGAAATGCATTTCTTCTAATTTCAAAAACACCATGCTGCCTACTCAATGCAGGGTTTGAAATGCCACTAAAATATAGGTGATTTTTCAGGGCACTGGGGGTCATCGTGAAAAACACAACGGCCATGGCTGGTCGGTTTATTCTAACCCTGGCAGTGATGAGAACATAGTTGTGTTTTGTTCAGCACATAGCGTCCGCATCATAAAACATGCAGTAAATGGAACTTTACAACGACGTGTACAAGCACAGCAGTACTTAAGAACATCTACTATAACATATGAATAAAACCTAGTCTCAGTCGAGAGGGGGACATCAATGCCAGTCGAGTACGCGTAAGAGGTAGGCAGGTCAAATTTGCGAGGTGGGTCACTGAGTTTTGCTAACGTTCTAACTGTCAAAGCCTTATAGTGTCCACTGCGGTCTATTTTATGTAATTGGTGTTGTTGTAGGTCTTTTACTGCATCTTGTTTGGACTACTTCAGTGCTACATATAGGTTTTGAACATGTTTTCAAAGTCCATGTAGCAAGCACAATAGTCTCTGAAGACCATGAAAATGAAATGCCACATTTCATTTCATAAAACTTGAAAAAGTTCCAATCCAGCCACAGATGTTTTCTAGAGGTTTTTGCTGCATTCAGGCTTTTTTCTCATGATGCAGTGGCAATCCAGTTAGGTTAGCCCAGTGTGATGGGGCCAGAATACTGAGAATTTGAACTTGCAATGAGTATAATAAATTAATATTATAAAAAGCTTCACAGAGATTACAAGTGCTGCATGTGTGCTATAATGACCAACACATTTTCCTGGTACAACAAATAAACATAGATTTTTTTTTAATTGCAAAGTAAACCAGGCGCACATAATTGTCACTTACAACAACTCTTGATTGTCTTCTATTTATGTAGTTGAACGACCCCAGATTACATGGAAGTAGGCCTACATTATTTTTAGTTTAACTAGCCTCTCCAAACCCATCAGGGTTTACCATTCACATCTGTAATTACAGTTTTTTCTGTTTTTCTATGAACTTTCGTCCACAGAGGAAGCAAGTTGGAAACTAAACTCCAACACATGTACACTTGACAGTCAAGTGGGCCAAAAGTGGAAAGCTTGTGGTGTAGGGGGAAGAGAAAAACCCCAGATCAACCTCCTAAGCCACCGTGGTAGTTCTGTACAGCGGTTGTTAGGGAGGTCCTCAGCAGCAGGACGAGTGGTACATAGTTAACCAACTGTTGCGGAGAGAAAGCACATTGCAAGATCGATATTCTCTAGTCTTCTACTGGAAAAAAGAAGGTATCAAACACTGTTGGATTTGTTCAGGATTGAAACTTTGTTAAAGTATAGTGTAGTGTGTAATGGAGGTAAACCTTCATCTTCAAAATGCATAACTATTTCCTTTGGTATCCATTTTTTATTGTGTTCATTTTCTGTGGACAATTTGTAAGGCTTTAATGCAAAATGCATAAATTAATTTTGAGAACAATTTTATTTTGCAATCAAGTATAAAAAAGAGGACTTTATAACAAAATCAGGTCAATGCCTGAGAAGCCAGCACCTGTCCAGCATTGTGGGCTTACAGTTAAATTTATGAGGCTAGAGCCCTACTTCGATCCAACCACCTAAAATAATCTTGAAAAAAATTAACAACAACCCACCATGAATTGATGCATTTACTCTTAAAAGATAAAGTATTTGACTTTACTGTAGCAGTTCAAACCATAGTCATTTAAGTATAGCAGCACATACAGGGGAAAATTGTTGGCCTATAACACCTGGAAAGCTAAATAAAGGCTTATTGATTCCCCCTTGCCAATTGCAATATAAGTTTAAAACTGTATTACCAGTTTGAAAATTTGATTGTGGGTTACTGTGCTTAAGAATAGTTATGTAAAGTTAAAAATTCATGTGCACTATGAAATCTACACAAACTCAGTAGGGGTTCTTCACTTAATTTGAGGCATTGACCTACAAGTACAACATGTCATCAAATTCCCTTCTTGAGATTTCATGTTAACCCCAGTGACTTTTGACACCTCCACCATAAACATCAAATCTACTCAATAAACGTTATCCACATACCAATTATTACACCTCAAGGTTTCTTTCTTAAGGTATTATGCTTACAAAGTGTCATTTATAATCATACTCACCAAAGCCTAGATTTCTTTCGCCTGTACCCACAGGGAAATCAATTACCTGTAAGTGCCTTAAAATTCAAGTAATTGATGTGATGTCTGCTCATTACAATCACTGTTTGCCCCTTAGGTTAAGAACCAAAGACAAAGGCAGTTGGGATCACCTGTTTGTCATGATGGTGGCTGCATCTGAAGAGACAATTAGTTATATTTAAAATGCCAGAACAACTGCAAGTGTATCCTCATCTCAAGACTGTGGAGAATAAGGTTTCATGCATAATCTGTTTACTTTTGCTCTGCATTTTTCACTGGTTCACTGAGATTCATTATTGTTACTTGATAATAGATCCTAAATTAATCACTTCACTTCCATATTCCAACTTTTCTCATAATTACAAGATTTTTGTGGTATCTTTAAAGATCCGGAAGACTTCGCTTTTTCATGAATAAGGCCTATGTTGAATATATTTGCACAGATTTGATTCTTTGATAATAATGTCCCTTTACCTTGCAATTGTATTAATATCCCTTTTGATTAGGGTTACCTTGAAACTACTGGAAATAATTTACTGAAAATATATTTTCATGTTAAGGGGGGGGGGGAACCCTATACTTAAATTGTCCCTGGTAATAGAATTTTTATGTACTGTAATAATTCAATTTGTAACAAAGTGACTTTCACCAACTATGTAATTTCCAGATCTTGAAAATATTTGTTGGGTAATAAAAGCAAAACAAAGATGCTTTTATTACCCAATCAAATACTTTCAAGATCTGGAAATTACATACTTGGTGAAGTCACTTTGTTACAAATTGAATTATTACAGTACATAAAAATTCTATTACCAGGGACAAATTTAAGTATAGGGTGTCCCCCCCCCCCCTTTAACATGAAAATATATTTTCATTAAATTATTTCCAGGTAGTTTCAATGTCAACCCTAACAAAGGGATCATTAATACAATTGCAGGTAAAGGGACATATATTTCAAAGAATCAACATCTGTGCAAATATATCAACATGGTCCTTAATTCATGAAAAAGCTGAAGTCTTCCGGATCTTTCAAAGATACCAACAAAATCTTGTAATTTCTGAGAAAAGTTGGAAAGTGAAGTGAATTATTTAGGGATCTATTATCAAGTAACAATACTGAATTCAGTGACCAGTTGAAAAATGCATAGCAAAAGTAACAGATTATGCATGAAACCTTATTCTCACAGTCTTGAGATGAGGCTACACTTGCAGTGTCTGGCATTTTAAATATAAATATTTTCTCCTTCAATGCAGCCACCATCATGACAACTAGGTGTATCCCAACTGCCTTTGTCTTTGGTTCTTACCTGAAGGGGCAAACAGTGATTGTAATGAGCATGACATCACATCAATTACTTGATATTTTAAGGCACTTACTAGGTTAATTGATTCCCTGTAGAAGGCGAAAGAAATCTATGCTTTGGTGATGTTATGTATGTATAAATGACACTTTGTAAGCATAATACCTTAAGAAAGATAACCTTGAGGGGTCATAATTGGTATGTGGATAACGTTTATTGAGTAGATTTTTATTGTTTCTGGTGGAGGTCAAAAGTCACTGGGGTTAACATGAAATCTCAAGAAGGGAAATTTTGATGAATGTTGTACTTGGTATGTCAATGCCTCAAATTAAGTGAAGAACCCCTCTGAGTTTGGTGTAGATTTCATATGCACATGAATTTTTAACTTTACATAACTAACTTTAAGCACAGTAACCTCACAATCAAATTTTCAAACTGGTAATACAGTTTTAAAATTATATGCAATTGGCAAGGAATCAATAAGCCTTAATTTAGCTTTCCAGGTGTATAGGCCAACAATTCTCCCCTGTATGTGCTGCTATACTTAAATGACTATGGTTTGAACTGCTACAGTAAAGTCAAATACTTTTTATCTTTTTAAGAGCTAAATGCCATCAATTTCATGGTGGGTGTTGTTAATTTTTTCAAGATTATTTTAGGTGGTGGATCGAAGTGGGCTCTAGCCTATAATTTAACTGTAAGCCACAATGCTGGACTAGGTGCTGGCTTCTCAGGCATTGACTGATTTTGTTATAAGTCCTCTTTTTTATACTTGATTGCATATAAAATTGTTCTCAAATTATTTATCATTTTGCATTAAGCCTTACAAATTGTCCACAGAAAATGACAAATAAAAAATGGTACCAAAGGAAATAGTTATGCATTTGAAGATGAAGGATTTTATCTCCATTACACACTACACTCATACTTTAACAAGTTTCAACTGAACAAATACAACAGTGTTTGATACCTTCTTTTTTCCAGTAGAAGACTAGAGAATATCGATCTTGCCATGTTGCTTTTCTCTCCAACAGCTTGGTAACTATGTACACTTGTTCCTTGCTGCTGCGTGCCTTCCCTAACACCGCTGTACAGAACTACCACGGTGGCTTAGGAGGTTGATCTGGGGTTTTTCTCTCCTCCCACTTCACCACAAAGCTTTCCACTTTTGGCCACACTTTGCTGTCAAGTGTACATGGTGTTGGAGTTTAGTTCCAACTTGCTTCCTCTGTGGAGAAAGTTCATAGAAAAACAGAAAAAACTTTAATTACAGATGTGAATGGTAACCCTGATGGTTTGGAGAGGCTAGTTAAACTACAAATAATGTAGGCCTACTTCCATTTAATTCTGTGGGTCTTTCAACTACATAAATAGAAGACAATCAAGATTTTGTAAGTGACACATTATGTGCTGCCTGTTTACTTTGCAATACAAACAAATCTATGTTTATTTGTGTACTAGAAAATGTGTTGGTCATTATAGCACACATGCAGCACTTTTGTAATCTCTGTGAAGCTTTTATAATCTTAATTTATTCTACTCATTGCAAGTTCAAATACTCAGTATTCTGGCCCCATCACACTGGGGCTACCTAAATGGATTTGCCACTGCATCAATGAGAAAAAGCCTGAATGCAGCAAAAACTCCTAGAACCCTCTGTGGCTGGGATTGGAACTTTCAAGTTTATGAAATGAATGTGGCATCATTTTCATGGTCTTCAGAGACTATTTTGCTGCTACGTGGACTTTGAACATGTTCAAAACCTATATGTAGCACTGACGTAGTCCAAACAAGATGCAGTAAAGACCTACCAACAACACCAATTACATAAAATAGCCGCAGTGGACACTATAAGGCTTTGACAGTTAGAACGTAGCAACAACTCAGTGACCACCTCGCAAATTTTCCCTGCCTACCTCTTACGCGTACTCAGCTGGCATTATGTCCCCCTCTCGACTGAGCTAGGTTTATTCAATGTTATAGTAGATGTTCTTAAGTACTGCTGTGCTGTACAAGTTCGTGTAAGTTCCATTTACTGCAATGTTTTATGATGCTGACGCTATGTGTGAACAAAGACACAACTATGTTCTCATCACTTCCAGGGTTAGAATTAACCGACCAGCCATGGCCGTTGTGTTTTTCACGATGACCCCAGTGCCCTGAAAAATCACCTATATTTTAGTTGGCATTCAAACCCTGCATTTGAGTAGGAGGCATGGTGTTTTTGAAATTAGAAGAAATGCATTTTCCCTTTAAAGGCTCTCAAATTTCACCCCAAACAGTTAAATTCTCCATGCTAAACTTAATTTGCCTGGTTACTTTTTTGGTGGTAGAAGGGTGCCATTAATGTGTATGCCTTTAAGACATGATACAAACCTTCACATGTTTCTTGGTTATTGTCTTTACTGTAGTCACCGACATTTTCATCACCTGCATCTGTAGCATCCTCATCAGCAACATCACCTACAATTAAATCCCATTCAAGATTAATGAGTCATCTTGAGACAAATTCAATAGATAGTTTATGGACTTCATGCTGAATTGATCCTGCTTACAACATTTATTTCCAAACCCCACTTTTCTATTGTCTAAGTTAGGTATACTAAATTTCCAACTTCTCTACAGAAGGTATATTATTAACCCTATACCAAACTTCCATTCCACATAGGTTGCAAATAATTACATGGTGCAAACTGGGGAGGATTGCAAATAAAACTCCCTCTGCATGCATCTGTATACTGTGCCTAGGGTACGTTTCTTGAGCTGGATTCAGTGTCTATGCATGAGATATTTAATGCTACTGTAGCACTGACATGCTGTTCTGGAGGCCAAATGACAAGTTAAGTCCTATTAAACTATCCCTTTTGGGAGCTTTGAAGGGGCACATGATGGCAGGTAATTTATCTTTCATCACAAAAATCACATTAAACTACATATGACTGACTCATGAAAATACAAAAGTTTGGTTTAGATATTGCCAAGGTCAAATTAATAGTAGTGAGTAGGCTACTCATAATTTAAATTCTTCTGCAAGCATAGCTAAGGTACTCATGCAACACATTACACACATGCAGGTCTACTGTTAATATTAAGTGTTCCAAAAGTAAAACAAATGAGACAATACCCATTAATATCAAAGGATCTTCATCAAATTCTCATTTTTAAAGGATATTTTTTATGACAAGACACATGCCAAACATTGAAATGAAATGGGTAGCTGCATTATCATTTGTGATGTCTATGTACTGCTCATATTGATTTGTTTAGTTTTTTTTTCTTTTTCCTAAAATCATTATGTGTGCAAAGTGTTATCGTACTTACGTTATCTCTGATTTTAGGAACACTTCAGTGAAATAATTATGTAACAACAGTGAAACTTACTTTCATCCAATGGAATATTGATTTCATCTAAAGATTTCCCTTTATAGTCACTTGTGATTCCTTTCTCCATCATGATAACTACTTTTGAAACCTTGGCTAGTTGAAGTGTACTCTCAGGGAGTCTATAAAATTCACGATGAATGCGAATATCATGTCCCATATAGCCAGCTAAGAGGTCCAGTTCATTATCTTTCAGGCACAACAGTTGTGACATAATTGCAATATGTTTTCTTAATTTTGTAGATCTTATACCCTCAGGGTCCTCAGCACCACAAGCTCTGGAAAACTTCTGATAACATTCACTGACTTTTGCTGCAAAAGGTGATCCATAGGAAGACCTTACAAACACATACGGGTTTTCTCTGATGTTGACACCAACACTTTCCCGAGTCTGGTTAAGCAAGTCTATTCTTGAAACCATATCATTTGTCAGTAAAATTGGCACTGTTCTGTTCCTCTTTCCTCTCACTTCGATCCTTTGCAGTTTCACTAGGAGAGCCTTTTCTAACTCTGAGAGGCTCTGAAAAACTTCTTGTGGTACATCAGTTTCTTGATCACAACCTTTTTTGAAGTCATCCAGCACCAACCTTTCTGTTTCTCCACTTCGTCTCTTATTAAACAAAGACACACTAGCTAGTGTTGCTTGACAAAGCTCCAGCCAGTCTTTCGTTGAAGATGGATCTTTCTTCAAATTTTTCTCATAAGTTTCCATGTGACCTTTATGATGATGTGTCAGTTTCTTAATATCATCTGCCAAAGGGATAAGGTTTGGTCTGTTTCTTTTCCTCTTCTGTAGGGTTTGATGTGCTAAACATGTTATGTCATGAGACCAAGATGCCAGCTTAATATCTCTAAACTTGATAACATTTTGAGCTAGCATACTGTCCCCTTTCATTTTTAGTGCCTCACTGCTTTATAGCTGAGCAATTACTTTATCCAATTCAAATCCTATGTTCCTTGCATATGAGGGTGTTTGATAGCTCTCTGTTTCTTCTGAGTATCCTGCAACTGTTTTTACTGCATCTACTACTGAATCATACTTATTTGGATCAATACATTGTCTGATTCCTACTACAGATGGGTCCTTGTCATGCACAGCTTTTACAAATTCTGCAAGATCATGCATTTTCTGAGACAAAGTGCTTGGTGCTCTTCAGGGTGGCTTCTGATGAGTCTACAATCTTGGACAAAACTCGTTGGGACACCCCCGCTCCCCTTCACAAAGTTGACCATTTTCACGGCATACAATCATTCTCTCTGCGCAACTTTGGAAGGGGGAACGGGGGCTTCATGTAAACTTGGGAACGGAGATTCAAGAATATTATGACAAAGCGTCCCAACAGTTTTGTCCAAGATTGTCTGAGAAATTCGAGAAGTTAGAACTGCTCGCGGCCTACGGTAGAATGTGTTTCTTTGCGTTGCGTTGATTCGCAAAAGGGTAGGTGTCTTTTCTTTAGGTATAAGAGAACAGTAACAGAGAATAATCAGCATATTCTGAGTCCATATTGAAGTTCTTGTTAATATAATATTATTGAAGCCAAAAGCATTGGGAAGGTAGCTAAATAAGTTCAAAGCGTCCTCTCGTTCAGGAAGACATTTTCAATAGTCACGTATTTTGGGCTCACACTGTCTGAACAGGTACCAAATAAAAAGAACATTCAGCAGAAGTATGTGTTGTATCCTGCCTATTACTTTATATTAAAGTAATTTACCAGAAATAAGTTAAAAAGTACTTGAATGTATATTCATTTCACCTTTATAACGCAGTAACTTTCTTTTGAGTAGCTGAAACTATACAGAAAATATGCCATACATGCTAATTTGACGAGACCGGGGGTGAAGGCTATGTGAACCAAACGGTCTACCATTTGTTTTGAGAGCAAATTTGAAAGCAAAATGTAAAGAAATTGAGTCGACTAAAAGAAGGCATAATAGATACGTCATCAGCTTCATGTAACATGAAAAAATGTTGTCATAGGCATCAAATTCGCTTCAAAATATGTCCAAAACCAGCCCTAATTAACGATCTACCATCGCTATAATAAAAACCTTGGCTTGCAGTTCTGTTTTTAACATTTCATGGTAGATCGTGGCGCTCTTTCAGTTAAAATCTTGCCTTCTTACCACTAGTTTGCAATAGCAGTGAGACTCTTCGATCTATCCATGAAAGAAATTGTTTTGTTTTCCGTCTTACAACTTAAGAAGAGTTGTCATCCTCCTTTTAATTTGCTAAAAAATGCAACGCATATGGCTGCCATAGACATCAATACGGAACGTAAACATTTCTGCCTGGCATTCCCTGCAAATACCTGAAACAATCTATCCATTATGATCTCGCCAACCAACAATAAATCAGTGTAAACAAAATTAACAAAACAATCCATTAAAACAATTTTAAATTATACTTTCATTTGGCTAAAATCCTCAGGCCTATAAGCCTCCGAAAAAGTGTACTGAATACAGCTGCTCGGAAAATTAACCATTTTTCTATTGAATTTGTTCTCGTAAATCGCTCTCTTAAAACTCAGACAATCTTGGACAAAACTCGTTGGGACACCCCCGCTCCCCTTCACAAAGTTGACCATTTTCACGGCATACAATCATTCTCTCTGCGCAACTTTGGAAGGGGGAACGGGGGCTTCATGTAAACTTGGGAACGGAGATTCAAGAATATTATGACAAAGCGTCCCAACAGTTTTGTCCAAGATTGTAGATCCATATGCCAATATGTCACTATCCCGCCTTACAGCAGAAGAAATCTCATCCGACAGCATCCTGGAGAGCACTTTTACTTTTAGAGCATCAGTTACCCCTGTGGAAATATTTTCAGAGATCATCATCTTTGCAGTTGACTGCACTCTTCTTTGCCTTTCTTTGCCATGTCTGTCACCACATTTCTTTTGGTGCATAGATAGCCACTCTTTTTTAAAAGAGCTGAAACAAAATTCACAGGGAGGATAGTCATTAGCATCTTGCCCAAAAAATGGTCTTTTTCTGGGTACTATTTTTCCAACACCAGTATTCCAGACTATTAAATTATGTTTTAAGTTGCCTTTATTTCTTAATGATGCTATCTTCTTAGTCCTTGGTTTTGAACACTTGGGTAGATCCTCAATTTCCTTTACCAACTTTTCATCTTTGTGCCAGGTGAACCAGTGATGAGCTATTTTTAATTCCTGTTTGTCACAAAAAAAGCAGTAATCTCTTCTGTTCCGCACTTGTTTACTGTTTCTCTTCCTCGCAGTTTGTACTTCCCCATCAGAACTTTCATTACCACTACTTATGGTACTTTCTGATATGTGAGCAGACTTCTTTTTCGAAGACTTTTTAGATTTAGAAGCTTTTTTGTGTCTACCACAGTGATGTTTCTCTCTGAATACCCTCCCATCTTCACTGCTTTCCTCCAATATGACCTTACATATTTTGTGCCTAGCAGACCATCTATGCTTGGTAACTTTCTTGTACTTAGAATTGAAATGTTTCTTCAAAAATCTCCCATCTTCTTTACTTTCTTCAGACTTCAACCTCTTATAATTACTAGACTTCTTATATTTAGTAGCTTTCTTGCCCTTACCATGATAACATTCCTCTAATGCCTCTACCAAGTTTTCACCCTCTGTGTTTTCTTCAGATGTGACCATGGGTTTCTTGTGTTTAGAAGACTTCTTATGTTTAGAAGCTTTCATTACGCTTACGGCAGTGATGTTTGTCTGTTAATGTGCTTTCATCTTCACTGCTTTGATCTGAAACGATCTCACATATTTTGTGTGTAGAAGACCGTTTGTGCTTTGTACCTTTCTTGTGCTTATAAAGGTGATGTTTCTTCAACAATCTCTCATCTACACTACTTTCTTCTGACCTGTATTTCAACTTCTTTTGTTTACAAGAATCCTTATGTTTAGAAGCTTTCTTCTGGTATATTTGTGTTGACCTTTCTTCTGGTGTATTTGTATGTTTTGTGTGTTTATCAAGCTCCTTGCGCTTACTAGCATGTATCCTGTGAGGAATAACATCAGACATCTCAGTGTATAAACTGCTTTCTGGAACAATTTCTTCAACATAATCTGCATCCTCACTTGTGTCCACAGAAGAGCTGGCAGCTTTCAGTCTCCCATATTGTTTCTCTTCTTCCTCAGTCCCTTGTAATTTCTCCCCTCCCTTAATACTCCTAATGGCAGTAGCACTGGTCTCTGAGTTGGAAATGTTTAATGAACCAAAAGTACTTTCTTCCCCCTGCCCTGGCCAAACTAAATTTGGTGAAATGCATTCAGTTAAACTGTTTTCTTTCACAAATTCTTCTGTCATCATTGAAGAGATAGATTTAGCAACATCCTCCTCAATACTATTTGCTGTTTTAATGGGCATAACATCAGATACAGACAGGTCACTACAAGCATGTTCTAAATTGTCAAACTCTGTAACATGGTCACTATCCTCTTCTAAATAGACCATCCTGCTCACATTACATAAACTCATAAAAATATGAGAGAAACACATATTAAACTGTAGCTGGGTCATTCCATGTAAAATCACCCAAAATTGCAAAAAGGCTATTGCCTGCCTGATCATCTCCATATTTTTTGTGTGCATAGAATACAATGACTGAAGCATGCTCCACCACATCTGCCCCCACCCCCCCCCACTACCACTGTGCTCACTCCTATACTATTTGCCATATACTAAACCACTTGACATTGTAAATCCTTCCTTTAGCAGGACTAAGATTGTAATTCTATGAGCTGTGGTTAATTATACTATTGTTGTTCTGACTGATAGAATCTTAATCAACTACAGTAGAACACTGCTCTTATCCATAGTATTTGTATGTTCCATTCTTTGCATTAGTACATCCCCTTGTAGGGTGCACAGCCACACTAACAAAATTCTGATTAGTATATATTATAACAAATGTGCTTTTGTTTAAGATGGTAATTTAGCCCTAACGGCGAGTTTTGTTATCTCAAGGCTTAGTTGTCTTCCAGCACCCTGCGGGAAAATAAGAGGTTTCGGTTTACTCGTGAGACCGGACACATAATTTAACTGCTTTAAGAAAAGTAAAGGAAGTATCTAGTAACTTGAAGACCCTTGGTAGATCGACAACTAGCAAGTGCTGGGTTAAGCGATTATGTTAATAAGGGTTGGGGAAATGTTTTATTCTTAAATTGTTCTTCTACTCGTATTTGGGAAGTTGTATGCAAATTCCTGCAGTGTACCTGTCTGCTAAGTTGAGCAGTCCTAGAAATGTAGGCTGCGATTGGCTGAGAGAGTTCTGCGCCGTCCCACGAGGGACCGTTATGTACGAGCTTACTGAGATAACGTAGAAATTTCTTGGTGGTTTATAAGGAGAAACACAAGAGGGAATAATTGCTTTTGTCTTCTGTGTGAAGGGGTAACTCTAGCCGTGTTGGTAGGGTTGGTTGGGCAGATTAAATAAGGTTTTACGGTCTTAGACAATTTCTGGGGAAGAAGTATTCTGTACTGCGCGACACGTTGTGAGTGCGTTTGTGTGCAAAAACACAAAGCCGGCTAAACCTCTTTAGCCGTGCGTCGGCCAAGTTTAGCCGGCTAAAGCTCTTTAGCCGTGCGTCGGCCAAGTTAAATCGGCTAAAGCTCTTTCGCCGTGCGTCGGCTAAATTTAGCCGGCGAAATCTATTTCGCCGGCGTCGGCTCCAATTTAGCCGGCGAACCTTTTAACCTGCTTTTACAAACCGTGCACCAGAAATTTAGTACTGTACGGTGTGCCAACAGCTGTTTCTGTACGTAGAGAATGAGGGTTGTTTGTAAAGCTTTGGGTATCACTGTATCCTATTCATTTTAATATGTTGTAAATATTTTTGAATAATAGCATTAGAGACTTCAACACTTGTGTTTGTCAATTATTTGCGCATTGCATTTTCTCTATGGGGGGCCAGTAATATTTTGTCTGTAGTCTAAGTCCCACCCTCACCCTACTCTCACTCGACGAACAGGAAGGAAGAGGATCCACATCACCGGTACCGAGAAAGGCGTTACAATATAACTACTGTAATACTACTGTACACTATTGTCATCACTTCTGTCTTTCTTAATATACAGTATTACACAGAAAAACACAACTGAAACTTTGGTCCCCCTCATCTTCTCCCCCCGACCCCAACCAGCAATTCATAGTCTGGCCATTCCATATCAAATCAAAAGCAATTCCTTGACTCACTCCACAAATTCCCAGCTCATTAAAAAGTATTTGTAGATTGTTATGAAAAAAAGGAAACAATTGCCAACAAGTTGCATTATACTGTAATTTTGAACAATTTAGCACTTTTCAAATTCCCTGAATCAGTGGCAAAGGAGCATTATGGCATTTACTTCATCTTTGTAATCTCATACTGTATCTCAGCAAATTTATATCCCACCAGTCTTTAATGACTAATGCAACAACTCCACCACCTTCTGTCCCCCCCATCCCCACCCCACACCCCCAATTTTTTTGTAGTGTAGCTATATTTGCTATGAGTTGTCCTCTCCTTTCTACGACTAAGTATAATCTTAAATATTCCACTGTGCTCACTTCTTTACTATTTGCTATACATACACATATATAGACCTCTACAGTACATAGTTATAAGGTATTTACAAAACCTGATTGACATATTGTGAATCCTTCCAGTAGTAGGGTTATCATTGTGATTATATTAACTGAGTGTAATATAAGATTATTGTTGTGATTAATAGAATGTTAATTAACTATAACAATTGCCTTTTTTCCAATACATGTACAGTAGTATTTGCTTGTTCTTTGCAGTACTAGTATAGGCCTATAGAGCTAGGTTCAAATTAATTCCAGTTGGACCTAGTTTACAGTAACTGACTTCTTTAACTTGTTCCAGTTAAATTCCATGAATCTGTGGCACAGTAGTATTTTTTTATTTCTGGCACCTCATTTCTTAGCAAATAATTTATATCCACCACTCTGTAATGACAAATGTCAAGAATCAACCACAACTTCCCCTGCCCCCCCCCCCATCTCATTCATACCATATAGTTATTGCTATGAACCACCATACTGCCCTGGCCCCACAGTTATTCATACTGTAGCCATTTGCCATGAATTGTCCTCTCCATTCTATGATTTTGTATAATTACATACATTTTTCAGATTAACCACTGTGCTCACTCCAATACTACTTGCTACATACACGTACTGTACAGGTTTGTTTGTATCATTGAGTATATACTGTAATAAACTCCTTAATCCTTCCAGTAGCAATGTTATCATTGCAATTCCATGAGCTGAGACTAGTAACATATTATTTTTCTGAATGATGCAATGTATACCTTTACTATGTACAGTGTCATTGTCATCATTTCTGTTTCCAGTATATCACGCAGAAAAAGACAACTTTCTCCTCCACCTCCTCCTCCCCTCCTCCCCCTCCCCTGCCCAACCAGCAAGTCATAGCCTGACCATCCGATTTCAAATCATAAGCAATTCCTTGAATGACTCCACATATTCCCAGCTCATTGCATTGATCTTTTGACTGCCATGAACAAAGGAGACAATGAAAAAGTTGCATTGAATTTTGACTGATTTACTACTTGAATCAGTGGCAATTAAAAGGAGCTTAATGGCATTTACTCCATCTTTGGCATCTCAAAGACTCAAACTGTATCTCATCAAATTAACAACATCCACCAGTCTTTAATAATGTAATGTACTTTACCACCATCTGACCCCCTCCCCCAATTTTTTCATACTGTAGCTACTTGCTATGAATTGTCCTCTATTTGTTATAACTAAGTATAATTATACATCTACCGTGCTCACTCCTATACCATTTGCCATACATACATGTACAGGTTGATATATATATATATATTGGGTACTTATACACTAAACCTTCTTGACACATATATATTGTAAATCCTTCTAGTATAGGTGACCAGACGTCCCCAATTTTCGGGGGCAGTCCCCAATTCCAGTGTTCCCACCCTGATGAACAAGTGTCCCCAAAAATGTCCCCAATATAAAAAATGTCCCTGAACTTTGAAATTTCCCAAGATATTAATAATAATGTAAAATTATTTTTTGTTAAATGTGTAGCTTACTTTGTACCTTGCGCAAACTTCAGATGAAAGCTGAATCTGAGATAATGTATCGTAGCGGCAATGTACAAAGAACATATAAACAAAACTAACTCTGTCAAAGTTGAAAATATCTCACCATTTTGCATCTAGGCTCCTTGAAAAAGGCAAAAAAAATTTCAAGGGAGAGGGAGGTGTCCCCTCCCTTTTAACCAGGGGTCAGCAAACTACGGGTCGCGACCCTTTTGAGGGTCGCGAAAAGGATTCAAATAATTGTCAAATTTCTCATTAAAAATAAGCAATGGGAGTTATTCTAATCTAAGAACCAGTGATTTGCTTTATTAACACTTTAAAACCAAGTAAAATCAAACTCCTTTCACTGACCCGTCAATCTGAGGGCCACCAAGATATTCCAGAGTCAAAAATTGGGGCCCCCAAGCAAAAAAGTTTGGAAACCCCTGCCTTATAGACCCCTCTCCCAGGCCGGTGAAGCTCCTACATTGATGTCCCTGATTTAAATCCCAAAAATATGGTCACCTCATTTGAGTAGTAGGGTTATCATTGTAATTATATGAACTAATATTAACTTACTATTATTGCTGTGACTGATGGAATGTTAATTAACTAGAACAATGCCTCTTTCAGTATCCAATACATATACAGTAGTATTTGTTTGTGTCCTTTGCAGTACATCCCCTGGTACAATGCAGAGCCACAAAAAATCCTGACAAGTATACACTTAAAATACCATTGTCATTGTGTCTTTACTATATTACACAGGAAAACTTGACTCAACCTTCAACCCCCTCCTCAAATTTACTGTCCCCACCCTACCATCTCTCACAAGCAATTAATTGCCTGGCCATTCCATGTCAATTAAATCATATGCAGTTTTTTGACTGACTACACAAATTGTTAAACTTATAGTATTTGTAGACTGTCACAACCTTATAATGTAGTCATGCTGTAGCTACTTCATATGAATGTCCTCTCCTTTTTTTGACTTTATACAATGTATACATTTACTGTACCACTGTCCTCACATGTTTACCATTTGCCATAAATAGCCTACATGTAGAGGTATGTTGTCATATTGGCTATATATCTATACTGAACTCTCTTGACATTGTAAATTCCTTCCAGTAGTACCATACATTAGGCAAAATTTGTCTTTGCTGGAATCAGTCATAGCTACCACAGTTTTTAGGGGAAAACTGCGGTTCCCGGTTAAAGTACCCGACCACTGGTTCATTACTTCAATTAGCAGCAGCTTTCAAATTGTTGAAAGCTTTTTTGACTATTCTGGTACAACAGAAGCCCAGCACTGTAGGGTTTACATTACACCACAACAAATCCTGCCCTGTAATTAGTACTGACAAAAAGGGATCAAATCAGGCGCGGTTCTAGACCGAGATTTTGGGGGGGCTTAGGGGGGCTTGAAATGGAAGAATAAAATTTTCTGTCATTATCAATACCGACATTGGGGAACGATGCTAAGGAGGACTCCATCAGTGGCGTACCCAGGATTTCTCTCACGGGGGGGGGGGCATGCAGTATGTTGTGTGATCGCCGGCCTGAGGGAAGGGTCTAAGGGGAGGGGGTGTCCCTCCCCTTTGAAAATTTTTGAAAAATTAGATGTACTTACATGCAATTTGGTGCCATATACGCTACATTTTGAAGCAGAATTTGTGTTAAAAAAATTTACGTATTTTAGGAACTGAAAAAAAATTGGCATCAGGGAGGGGGCATGGCCCCCCTGCATACGCCACTGATAGTAATAATCATAGGCATATGGGACTCTTACAGTTTGGGGTCCAGAAAATTTTTTGCCCGAACTTCTCAAAAAGTTGCCAGAATTCCGTTGCAGTTCAGGTGCATGAAATAGACCACTAAACCACTACAGGCACGCGAAGCGTGCGAAAATTTTTGCACATTTTTCGGGCATTCGATCAAAAATTCGGGAACTCAGTAGAAAATTAGGGCAATCTTTTCACTTTTACTTCATCTCTGCCGGAATTTCAGTTCAAGTAATTTATCAAATGTTGTTCATGTCTGGTCTACTGTTACAATGGCATACTGAACTGGATTTGAGCAATCACTGGATTTGAGACCGACTTTTTGGCGCTCAGAGACCGACTTTTGATTTTCACGCCCCCTCCCCCCACACACACACCAGTATTTACGCCCCTGGGACTGGCGTCGAATGTAAGAATGTAACTGGGTAAGCTAGTAGGCGCCCGCACTATGCCTACCGTCATAATACAGTACTAAGGCGAAGCGTGGCTGTCGTACTACATGCAGTCAAAACAACGGTGTACGTACGTGGACGTGGATACAAGAAACGTGATCACATGCCTATCTTGCATGACGCATTTGAGAAACTAAATCCACTGGACTAAGATGTGCACAAATGTATCGGACAATTTTGTTTTTCTCAATACACGCAAATAAAGCATGAAGATAACACTCAACCTCAGAAGTTTTTTGGGGGGGCTTGAGCAAATCTTGGGGGGGCTTGAGTCCCCAAAGCCTCCCCGTAAAACCGCGCCTGGATCAAATTACTTATGGTCATTGCAGGTTAGATCACCTTCCAGTTTAATCTGAGATAAACTGTCGTCAAATGTCAACATTTAGGGCTATTGAAAAATGCTTGAATGAGCACCTAGTTGGTACTGATAACAACACTTGACAAGTTTTGGCAAAGGAAGATTTTGCGAAATGAGAGTTATCTATGTATTCTGTGAGCTGATATTAATACACACTGATCACTTAAAAGAGACCAACACTATAGGATATGATTCAGCATCTGTTACTAAAATTACAAGAGCTGCACATAGTGTACACATTATACATTACATAAATAGCTACTCATCCAATTCTCAGACTTGTAGTAAGGACTCGTACTTACCTTTTAGTGCATTTGTCTGCACATTTGTCTGTCTTTTGAACTGATTCACTAATGCAAAATTCACAACCTTCTAAAATTCTCACACTACAAGTCTGCAGTAACTTCAAAATAGTTGCTGCTCTTTGGGTCTCCCAGTACCTTATTTAGCCTTGGTTTAATGTGGTCTCTTTAAATGTATCAGCTACTGTACATGTATGGTACATTTAGATCTACTGTGTACAAACAGTGTTTCTGGTAGCCTGGTACATGGATATGGAACTTTTAAGTTGTAATATGTTTTATGGTACCTACCACAAGTGTTGCCCCTTCCATGAGAAAAAAAAAACAAAACCCTGTCTCTTCAATTTTTTTCATGTTTGTTTCCTTCAGCTTCCGTAATAAGTTCTCCCATGTAGATCAGAAGGAATTCGTCTTTTCCAAAATTTCTTGTAGTGAAAACTGATCTACTTGGAATGTATAAAGAAGAAGAATGGACAGTACCTTTAAATGAAAATATATATATATATCTATATATATATATATATATATATATGTATATATATATATATATATATACCTATATATATATAGAATATATATATACATATATATATATAACCCTAAATGGTCACTTTGGGCGACACGGTAAAAAATGGTCACTTTGGGCGACAACCAGTTAATTAAATATATTTGCATATTCATGCAGGTAAAAATTAGACAAAAAATACTTTAATGTTCTTCAGGAACGCCCTCAAGTTGAATATATGTCCAATTACCTGTGTGACATACACACAACGTTTAATTAAATAAAAGAGAAATAAATTGGTATTGCGCAATAAGGGTGTGTACACATAACATACCAATTTTTTACATGCATAATATACACCCCCAAATTTCAATAGTAAATTAATACATAATGGGATTCTAGTCTAACTAACCTATAGTAACCCCAAACAGAGGGCGCCAGGATACTTTTATATAATTCAAAACTTTTGAAATAACATGCAGGAAATGGTTGTCATAACTTTGTAAACATTTAGGTGACACGTTTATGTACCCCTAATGTCAATGTCGCCTAAAAGTACCATTTTTTCACCCGATATGTCGCCAAAAGTGACCATTTAGGGAAATATATATATATATATATATATATATATATATATAGCCAAGCTCTAAGATTCAAGGCTTTATGTTCCGAAAATTCTGATAAAGAGAAGTGCTTTCTTGATTTAGAGAAAAATCTCGTTTCTCGGGGTTACCCTAGTAAAATAGTACGTGAAAAAATAAGTAAAGCTGATGGCCATTCTAGAGCTCACATTTCAAAGAAGGCGTCTATTAAGAAGTCGAATCTTACTAAACTTAAGGCTCCACTAGTAGTTACCAGAAACCCTCGTCACCCGCCTTTTAGGGATATTCTTCAAAAACATTTTCATATCTTGCAGCTTTCAACAATCATGCGCAAGGAAATCAAGGCTCCCCCCAAAGTAGTTTTTCGCCAACCGCCTAATTTACGTAAACTTCTGGTGCATTCGACTCTTAAAGCCGATGTAGAGCCGCTAACGCACAAGGGTTGCTTTAAGTCACACGAACGCAATTGTGTCACTTGTAATGTTCTTAAAGAAACCAAAGTTTTTAGAAGTCAAACTACAGGTGTTACCTATAAAATCTTTAACTCAGTTACTTGTACTTCTACTTCGGTTATCTACTTAATTAATTGCTTAGATTGTAAGAAACAATATGTAGGTGAAACAGGGGGTGAACTTAGACAAAGACATAGAGGTCACAGACAGGAGTTCAAAAAAGGTCATACTCCTCTGGGCAAACATTTTAAAGGGCCTTGTAATAACTTTGAACTTATTGGCATTTCGACATTACCTAATCTAGACAAACCACAACGTGAACAAAAAGAGTTGTTTTGGATTCACCAATTGCAGTCTCTGCATCCTAGTGGCATCAATGTTAAAAAGGTACCGAAGCAAAACTAATCTTTTTGCTTCTCTTACTTGGTTTCAAGTTACCTTTTGTTAGCTTTTTTTGTTACGCTGTCACGCTCTCTTTTAGCTTTGTTAAGGTTACGTACACTTCAGAGTCTTCTTACTCAGCTTTTCTCTAATCTTATTCTGTTGGTCTTCTGGTATTATTCTATATATCTAACAGGTTTTTACTGTTCTCAGTTCAATCCATTATTACACTGCCTCTTGAGAAAGGAAGGACGACCCTTCCGAAACGTCGAGTTTTAAATACACGGTTTTAGCCAATTTTAGTTCTTGCTTTTAGTGTATTCTTTTAGACCGTTATATATATATATATCTATATATATATATATCTATATATATATATATCTATATATATATCTATATATATATCTATATATAACGCTAATATATAACGCTAATATATATATATATATATATATATAACGCTAATTCCTACTGTACGGGGAAATCGGTATATCACGGTTTCGTTAAGGCGAAACCAGATATACAATAACGCTTTTTCAATGGCCCACCATCCGTACGTGTTAACAGGTACGGGTGCGCATCTTGGTCAACATTGAAGTAATTGCATATAGATCACGTGGTGAAACAGACGTTACCATCCGTTTACATATTCCTATATAAAAAGCGTGTGATTTCGCAAAGTCGACCTGATTTTTTCCCCTTTTAGACGATTTCCCTTTTTAGGGGGTTTTTTTCATACAATATTTCCCCTTAATCCCAAGTTAGTAATATATATATATATACAAATAAGTGTCCAAAAGACAAGACTTAACAGAGTGCTCAACTTTGCAAGCAAAGGAGCAAGAATAAGTTAAGTATTTTAAGCCGTAAAAGCAAATAAAACCTCTACTCAGAGTTCACGCTAATGCATTCGTCAGGAGGTCTGAATCAAAGACCTCCTCATCAGGAGGTCTGAATCAAAGACCTCCTGACGAATGCAGGACGAACATATATATATATATATATATATATAAGGTCGAAATACTGCGGAGCACTAGAGTAGTATGTAGGTCGATAAAGGTTGTAAAAAGTGCTTAAAGTTTGCGGAAAATTCCACGACGTTTCGAGTATAGACTCTTCATCAGGTGGCAAAGAAATGCAACTGAATAACAAAGAAGTAGAAATAGAGAAGAAACACATTGAAGAAAGGCACATACAAACCGGTCGCAAAGAATGAACACGGTGTAAAAAAGCGAAAGAAGGCGGAAAAAAACTGGTAAAAAGTAATGAAAAGGGGAACAGGTTAAAAAAGGTCCATTCTAATTCTTTCGCTTTTTTACACCGTGTTCGTTTTGTGCGACCGGTTTGTTCGTGCCTTTCTTCAATGTGTTTCTTCTCTATTTCTACTTCTTTGTTATTCAGTTGCATTTCTTTGCCACCTGATGAAGAGTCTATACTCGAAACGTCGTGGAATTTTCCGCAAACTTTAAGCACTTTTTACAACCTTTATCGACCTATATATATATATATATACATATATATATATATTGCTAATTTGGGATTTAGGTGAAAAACCATATGCAAAAACGCGACTGTTGGGAGAACTCGACTATTAGGCGAAAAAATCGTTTCGCCTTAACGTTTTACACACTGTTTTATATAGGAATGCGCAATTCTATACGCAAGTCCGATTTACCACATAAAGTTTATGCAAACCAACTTACATGCATGTATCCGTTAACACTAAGGACTCACGGGCCATTGAAAAAACGTGCATATATATCTCGGAACCAAAAGGGGAAATATAATCTTATATATTTTATTGTTTTTTTCTTCGCCGGTTGTATTGGCAGTATACCGATTTCGCCTAACAGGTCAAATTAGCATTATATATATATATATATATATATATATATATATATATATATATATATATATATATATATATTATATATATATATATATATATATATATATATATATATATATATATATATATATAACGCTAATTCCCACCTTAAGGGGAAATTCTTATATCTGCTTGTACATAGGGCGAAAAAAAGATAATAAAATACATAAGAAATAAATTCGCCCTGACGTCTTAACATATAAATTAACGTTATTTCCAGGGTTGTTCCCGTTACACTTTGAAAGTAACTCGTTATAGTTACAGTTAATTCCATAAAATTGTAACTCGATACAGTTACTAGTTACAATGTTGAAAAAGTAACTAGTTACAGTTACTTTTGACTGAAAAGTAACTAGCTACATTTCAAAAGTAACTAGTTACTTCAAGGCGAATATACGATACCTCGGTACCTGGAATGGAAGAAGGGGTCATAATTAGATAGTAAGAAGGGGCACATGAGAGGACCGAACCTCATTTGTGCCGGTTATCCTTAGGTGTTCCCCAAAGAAAGTCAATGGTGCCAGCTGATCTTCACTGGGGATTCAGGCAGAGACTCCTTACGCTCATCATGAAGCAGCGAATCATGATACTGTGTCGGAGCTTACGCAAATTATTTGTTAGACGAATATGGTTGTAACCAAAAGTTTTCCAGTTACGACAGTACTTCTTTGACAGTGGAAATCTTTGTACTCCCATCACAATTTAGAGAGATTAACGGCTATTAAAGGGGAGAGTATTGTTTTAGCAGTAATTAAAGTCTTCACCCCTCAAGGGCATAAATACGGTAAAACAATGCTCTATAATTGTTAACGGTAAAATTTTAAAACCTCACCGCTAAGGTTGGGCTAAGTGATATTTCCGCATAAATTTCAGGTTTCACATTGTGTTGATACAAAACAATACATAGAAATGGTGAGACTATGTAGTTTACACATGCAGACCATGTGCCAATAATTCACTTTCCCTTTACAATACGTAGGTGAAGCTTTAAGTCGGACCCTTCCCTCCTTTTTCAATTAGCTTTGTTAGGATACTTTTAACGCCATTTGGCCATTTCAATATTCTGCTTTATATATATATATATATATATATTATATATATATATATATATATATATATATATATATATATATATATATATATATGTTAATGTTACTATTATTCCAGTGTAAGGAGTTACGGGCATTGAAAAGAACATAATATAGCCTAAATTCATACGTTTGATTCATCAAATAGGGATACCATATATGCTAATTTAGATACATAAATGGATGCACGGTGTTTACCGACGATTGACACCGTAGAATTTACTGTGCTCCAACGCACGAGTCCGGAGAGGCTTAATGCCGGTCTCAAGAGCGTTTTTCTAGTTTAGGAATTTGCCCGGAATAGAAGGTTCCGGCATCGAAATTCTTCCGGAAAGTGAAGTAACTAGACTTGTTCTCGGGGTTCATTCCAGCCGAGTTCTCAAATATGAAAGTTACATTAAAAGTGTTAAAAGTTCCATTGTAATTTGTGCGCAGTGTACAGATGTTAAGTATTGTCACACATAATCAACTAAATTACTGAGGAGGCCAGGCTATGGAAGTGATTACAAACGATGACTTTATTACTGGTAGACATGTTCAATAGAATTAAAACATCTGTAAGTTTGATATGTTATACATTGGCAAAATGACTCGAAACTGGTGCCATTAGAATCAGAACTGGCCGGAACTTGAGGGGTACGTACCATGCTAGAAAAGATGTTGGTGAGGGCGACGTTCATAATTGAGATCAATGATAAATATATCGAAAATAATTTTACCAAAGAGTCATCAATTTGAAAATTTTCTGTTACTAGTTTGAGTAAAATGCAATTTGTGGTCATTTTGACTATTTGTAACTGGAAAGTAACGGGACCCAAATGTAACGCCGTTACAGTTACTTTTACACAGAATTGTAACTAGTTACTTGCTCCGTTACTGAAATGCAAATGTAACTCGTTACAGGGTTCCGTTACACAAAATGTAACTCGTTACAGTAACGCCGTTACTTGTAACTCGTTACTTCCCAACCCTGGTTATTTCAATGGCCAGCCATCCGTTCGTGTTAACAGCTAGGTGTCCGTAAATTTGATAACTTTGAAGTAATGGCATCTAGTTTGTAAATCTAAGAGGGCGCCCTTGTAAGTTTACGTATTCCTATAGAAAAAGTGTGTGAAAATGTTAAGGCGAAACTTATATTTCACCCGAAAATTTTTTTCCCCTTAAGGTCGACTTTTCAACAACAACTTTCCCCCTAAGTGCCGAATTAGAGAAATATATATATATATATATATATATATATATATATATATATATATATAACACTAATTCCACATTTGGGGGGAAATGGTAAAAAAACGGTCATTAAGGAGAAATTCAGTAAAATCTTGAATAACATCACAGAATAAACTGCTACATGAAAGCTTCTGCAGGTAATAATACATGAGGGGATGCCTGATCAGACCACAGTAATTTTTGCCTTGCAGGATATTATATTAAAGATAGAACTTTTTTTGGACTCGATTTTTTCCCCCGATGGTATTTTAACTACAATGTCTACTGTAGGGGGAAATTTATATATTTCCCCCTTCGCGTAGTTCATATTTCGCCTTATTTCATACTCGGAGTGTGGGGAAATATAACTCTCTGAAGGGGAAATATAAACAATCTTAATGAGTGTTGACAATGAACCTATATAGCTCCCAGTGCCTACCGTTGCATGTGAGTTAATTGGTAGAAACATGTTAAAGCTATCAAGGGAGGTAAAAGAAAAGTTATCTGCAGATTTGCAAACAACTCAATTAGTACAGAAAAACATTTTCCATGTCAATACTATTTTCAATGGTATTTCTGTAACAATCAATCCGCAGAAGGGGCCCCACCCCATGGATCATTTTATTATTTTAACATTACTGGCACCACTTTGCACAGATACTGCTGGTCAGGTGCAACAGCTAGGGTTTGTTTACAACCTAGATTACTGTGAAAATGTGCTTGCGCAGTATATTCCTATGTGTATAGCCTATAGGAACAGCATTACCGATGTGCAGTTGTTCCAAATACTTTCCTTAACTTGGTGAAAAAAAAACACATTTTAATCGGACTTTCCGTTGTCGAGTTAATATTGCTGTCATACGAGGTAAGTTTACAAGGAAAAATATGGTTGAAAAGTGGCCTGAAATTTCAGCATTTTTCGCCCTTACTCGCACGAGCTCGCACAACTGGACCATGTGTACAGTACAGTATATACAGTATATACATTAATTTCACTGTGTAGCCTTTGTAAAGTCGCATCTGAAGGCGTCCAAAATTTTTATATCGACCTTTTAAGAAGTGAATTTCTCAAAAATTTCATGCATTGTAATGGCAACAGTATGAGTCAATGTTGGGGGCGATTTTATCAAGAAACTTTGGACATTTTCTTGTGAATTATGAGGAGTTTTAACGGTAGGCTAGTAGGCCCTAAGTTTTCGTTTTTAAAGCAAGGCCTACAGGGTAGGGACCCTTTTTTATACAACTTCGGCCTATTATTAACGTCAAATGGTGGACATAAAGTCACAAGTAGGCAAACCTTAGGCCCTTTTGTTATTTCTTTTAGTGGGCCTTTTTGTGTTAGCCTGAGTCTGGTTGAGATAGCTGCTAGTGTTGAAAGTTTGTTGGGAACATACCTGTAGGCTATAGGCCTGCCCTAGAATACATTTAGCTACTTTTGAAACTTACGTTTTAAGTTGGTTTATTGCAGGCTTGGGGCAATTACATCTGAATGTAATCGATTACGATTACTTGAGATTTTACGATTACGATTACGATTACAGCTAAAATAAAAGTAATTGATTACGATTACAATTACACTGCAATGTAATCATTGCAGTCGTAATTACATTTTGTTGAATTGAGAACATTCAACAATGGACTGACAGGAGGTATTAATAGCAAATGTACTTTCAATAGCTGGTACTAGGGCCTCCTGGCTCAATCAATGCTCGTGAAAGTTTTTACCAGTGGAGCTATTAAATTTGTTTACCTTTAGATGTTGCATTTTGTCAGGTTGACTGTTATTTTATTAATGCACTTGTCAATTGTAACCACAGCCCCCTCCCATTCCCAGGTCATAGTGGGGCTGTTGCAACATTTTTGATGGGGATGTACGATCTACTTTTTCCCTGCTATGCTTGGAATGTGATGAGACTTTTAGCCAGGATATGCATTGCAAAAAATGGGCCGGGATACTGTAGTTGCCCCAGGATTTGCAAGAAGAAAATTGTGGGGATCTGGCGGGGACTTAGCACTGTGTATAGTTACCAATGATATACTAGCCCTATACGCACTGTACCTGCCAAAGAAAACCAACAGGTACGTACATCACATATGTCATCAAAGCATTTAACTCGGCGTGCCTAGTATACTCTTGGGCACACACTGCACTGTACAGCTAGTACTGTTTGGTCCATACGTACAGTACGTATTTTGGAAACGTACTGAGCAGGAATACTGTAGTTGGTCGAACATATACTATTGCCTACAGACTACAGATGTAAATGACTGAAAAAAGCGAACAAAGAATGATGTGAGATAGAAATACCTGTATGTGCACTGTTATAGTATGCAGGCCCTGGTGCACGCCACTGATTAAAATTATTTTGTGAAAAAAATCTGTTCTCAACCTTTCAAGATATTGCAGACAAAAATATCCTAGGATCATATGGAAGGAGATAACCAGGCACTTAGCCACGGGAGGCAGGCAGGTGTCCCCCAAATTGATCCATAAAAGGTTGTGCACTGAAGGAGGAAAAATTTAAGACCAGCATTTTTGGAACACATACATGAAGAAAAAATGGAAAATCCCTCACCATTTTGTATCGAGAGTCCTTGAAATAGGTAAAAATTTTCAAAGGGGAGGGAGAACTCTCTGTCCCAGGCCGGCAAAACTCCAACATCAATGTGTCCCCCCCCCATTGGTTATTCTGATATGGGGATGGAGATAACACTTCAATACCATCTCCAATTTTAAAGTGCAACCGAAGCAAGTTGGGATTTATTTTAAAATGGCATGTTACCAATGACTGGGTGGCTTTTTGGTAAGCTGTTAATATTTAAACATCAGCCTACTGTATAGAGGGAAATTTTCACGGGGGTTAAATTTTAGCGCTTTTCGCGACCAAGTATCTAATCGCGTATTTAAGACCCGCGAAAGTAGTTTCGTTAGTTTGTACGAGACTATGTTGGTTGCCTGCAACAGTGAATTCTTCACTCCGCAAATATGTGAACAAGGTACAGATTCGCCAAAAAATAGCCTCGTGGAAATTTCCCGCTATACAGTATACTTGTTCTGGCTTTAAAGGATATCATGATGGCCAATGCAGCCCATTAAAGATTGGTCCTGAGATTCATTGAGGGTGTAATGTGACACTTGATAGTAAACTAACTACCAAAAGTGCTGCCAGTAGTAGGATTTACCCTTGAGTGCACACAATTAATTGCACCTAGCCATGTGTCATTGTAGACATACTGACCAACTGTACAAGCTATTTATAGTGCATTATATGCTTTTGCGAACATTTGTAGTCCACTACCTTTGGAAGTCAACTGGTGGTTATCTAAGAACCAATTTGTGCAGTAGAGCGTTCAATGAGGCTAATGTTACAAACTCGGGTAGATATTTAATCTCCCCTGTTTTTGGCCAAAAACAGGGGTCTCGGGTGGAATCCTAAAGGGCTTAAAAGATCGTAATGATCTTGCCTGGAGTGAATAGCTTCATGCAATCACAGCTTGCTTCAGGATTTCCACTCTTGGCCTGCATTCCCATATACAGGAGTACGTAGATGTACCTTTTGTCGAGCAGGTTGCATAGACAACAAATATTCAGCCGGCCTGTATGACAGGTTGTTCGGTTAATTGCTGCCCCACTGTGTAGAGTCAGGGATGTGTGCAGTTAAATGTTGTCCCGCCCGATCAGGACTTTATCCAGATGTAGCCGGGAAGGAAACACTTGATATGTACATTTCTGTAAATCACATCCTAGCCCAAGTCCCTGTTATGCCTGGGTTACAATTGACAAGTGCATAAGTGTTTAATGTAAAGTCAACCAGTTGTGTAACAAGGATGTGCTCAGGTTGAGGGGGGCAGAGTGAACAAAATGTGCAAGTGCTAAGTAATAAAAACAACAGAACCAAGTCTTCCCAAAGTGGAGATCATTGAACCCCCTGCACTTCTCACTCAGGCTAGAGCATCCAAGAAAGCAGGGAACTTATAAGGAGGGTTTTAAAAAGCAAAAATTTACTTTTCGTATGGGAAAGAGGAACTAATTCTATGCATTTTGGTGAAACTTTCGTTCAAATTGGAATTACTCAAGATATCAGCAAAAGAAGTTATATTTGTGACCCAAAGGCAAGTGGAAGTTATACTAGTAGGCAGCTCCCTGATATCACTTCCTCACATTGATAAGCAGCCGGTTATCAACGGGCGAGATAATGAGCTGAAAATCCAGATTTCTTGTAGCCCCGCCCCCAAAACTCAGAGCAACCAATGGAATTTCGCGAAACTGATACTGTACACATGCTAAGGTTTAAACTGATGAATAATGTAACAGAAGGCGTAACCTATCACGGTGACGAGATAATTCGAATTCTAAAACTCTTATTATTCAGATAAAATTGAAAATATTCTATGTTTTACAGTAATTTTTGATAAATCACTTGTTGAAATAAGGTAGCATTTTTGAAGGCCTAAAAAGTGGTCGCAAATTTGCCGTGAACTTGACTTCGTTACAGGATAAAAACGGAGAAATTTGGGGAAATTGATTAGCCAAGAATCTACGCTTTCCATTGGTACCAATTTTGCGATTGGAAATAATGTAACGATGGTATATCATCGCCTCGAAAATTCGTCTGCTATTCGATTATTTTCTGTGTACATTTACACACATCTGTATTGGACGTTAGTGTACGTACAGCGATGCACTTTGTGAGTACGTAATATTATGCATTTCAGTGTACTACACAAAAGTTCTATCAGTTCATTTTAAGCCAAATTAGCTAGTTAAATGTTTTTGAAACTTGAGAATCCTTAGGATCGTGGCAAGTTCTAATTTACTTCCAGTGTTGCTCCTGTACTTTACGACTGTGACATGACAGGCCTACAGAATGGACAGTTGGGTCCAGTGTGTTGTGAAGTGTACTGTGTGCATAACATACTGCTAAATCTCAATACTGAGTGCAGTGGCTGACTGGGGGAATGGATTCTTAGTTTTTTCAGTCCATAGGGTGCAAAATATTTCCAAGTTAGTCTAACTTTATGCGATAAAAGCAGATGAGTCACTATGGCATTGCGGTGATTGACTTTCTAGTGTGGGTAGCTAGGCTCCTTTTCAGTGCAAATATCACATAGGCTACCAAGGTAACTGGTCAATGATAAAGAATATTAGCCTGAGGTCTTAGAATGAAATGGGCAAACTTTGCAATATAACTATATATAGTGTAATGCTTTAAAATTATGCTATATTGAAGAAATAGAAAATATGAGAGTTACTGTTGAAACAACCAGGTGTTTGTTAATGTCAATAATGATATCCTGGAATATTGTAAATGGAGTAGTGCTTTGCAGCTAGTAAACTAGTATCGGTGTTACTGAATGGCTGGCTTTGGGGGAAATGTATTACAATTTGAGCTGACACTATACCCAGTACAGTCATGCATATCCTTAAAAGGAACCAGTGGCAACAAGCAACCATAGCATTATTTTTCAGCATGTTCAAAGGAAGACTGACAGACAGTACTCAGCAATAACCTGCAGTAGCAGGATATGCATGGTAAGTGTGGCATAATACTCGAGTTTCTTGTTTTTCTAAAGGTGGGGGGGGGGGGGTAAAGCCGTCCCCCGTTTAGGTTTAATTTCCTTCTCCGGTGCTGGAAAACTGCTGAGGTTTTCTTGGTCTAATGCTTAAATCACTCATTCATGTCTCTTCTAGTAGGTGTACACTTTAACAGCCTGGGTTGTAATTTTAGTTTCAAAGCTTTGGCAAAGCCGTCCCATTAACTTATGATTTTAAGTAAGCTAAAAGTTAATTGAATCCACAGTCCATCAAGGACGTTCAAACCCCCTCTCCATTCGCCCAAAAATCAAGGAAATGGGGGTAGCCTACTTTGTTGATACCCTGTATAACAACAAGAATGAGAACCAGTTTCATATACTGTATTAAATCTTGTAATGTAGCCAGTGTAGTTAGTAACAGCCTTACAGTATCAGCCCTTACATTATTTACATTCTTTGTTATTTGTCAAAAAAGCTTCCCTGTGAATTTAAGATATCTGTGGGGGTAGTTATGTGTAGCCAACTCCACATGAACACACTACACAGGCCTTAAACACTGGCCTACAAGTTGTCTCCCCGGGTTATGTAAAGCGCTGCTATACATTCACACAGTATGGCCCATATACTGTTACAGTATGTTGTGCATTGTTTTTAGCCAGTTTATTGGAGATTCCATCTTTCTTTATCCGAGCCTGTAGTGTGTATATAACCATTTTAATCATTTTACCTATGTACCTCGTAACTGACATCATTTATCCAATTTTCCTTATTGATTGATTGAAAGGGTACACAATTTTACCGTTATGCCGCGAAATTTGTTCGCGCATTCGGTACTTGTCATGCAATAGTAGACTGTGCGAAGAATGAATCGTGAAGAAGCCATTCGTGAATGAGTCGCCCTGTATTTACCGTGAACTTGACTTCGTTACAGAATGGTTTTCAAAGAAATTTTAGTAAATTGTGGCTGAAGAATTTTATCACCAAATATGCAAATTTTAAACATTGGAAATAGCGAGGCTAAATGAAAAAAATGACTTTTTTGAACAGTTTAGAAACAGTTACGTTGCGTTGTCAAAATATGGCCAAAATGCACCTTTTGTTGCTTGTAAATACCTGTCATTAAGAAAAATCACATCTAAGAATTGTTTTCAATGAAATTCGGTTAGCTGCAAGCATTGAAACGCCTTAATTACGTAAAAATCAACCTTCAAAAACTGCAAGTTTTATCTAATTATGTATTAATGAGCTATGACGTCATGAAACGTCATGCATATTCTCACAAGAAAAGAAAGCTCTTTTGGTACGGCTGATAACTGGCTGTAAGGAATGCTTTATTTCCTTTGTTTATTCAGTCTGTTGAGTTGACCTTGCAATTAATAGGGATAGGGATTTCCCCATGGGGAATGTGAAGTTTGTAATTTCCCATGCCTCTTACAGTATGCAATCACATTGCAATAACATTCGATTGCTGAGGAGAAAATTTGTGATAAACTTTAAAGAAAAACAAAAGACTGCTCTTTAATGTGAGGGTACTGTATGACATCATATGTGCTTGCTTTAAGTTCACTTTGTGTTGAAAATGTGACAACTTTATCTGCTGATATCTTGAAAACCACACATCGGATTTCAATGGAAATTTCACCAGATTGCTTAAAATAAGTACCCCTCAAATATATCAATGCTTGATTTGAGCTTAGACCCTCCTTTTAACTACTGTATAGTCACCCCAACAAAAGTAACAAGCACTGAAAATTTTGCTTCATAATTTCTACTTCTTTTGCACTTCTTTTAGAAATTTTAAAACTTCATTGTTATCATAAATTAAACCATGATTACGATTACTTTGCCATCGTAATCGATTACGACTACAATTACTTAGCAACTTTCACAAAAGTAATCGATTACAATTATGA
>JAIZAY010001213.1:0-18936 GCA_029531755.1 Holothuria leucospilota | reverse complement strand
AAAAATTCCCAACAAAGTTTGGGGTTTAAACCCTTCACCCGGGTGGCAAAAATGCAAAAACGTTGACAGGGCCAAACGTACAATTTAAAAAAAAAAATACACAATAAATTTGGGGCACTGTAAACCCTCGGCTAAAAAAAAGGGGACAGTTTTAAAGGGTGGTTACCACAAGTCAAAAAAATGCGGAAAATTGCTGCGTTAAAAAACAGTTCAAGTCAAAAGGCCGGACCGGGGGGAAGGGTTTCCCAAAGGGTTTCATGATTAGGGGGTTTTTGGGGGCACCCTAGGCGGTCATAATCCGGAACCCCCGACAGGCCAGTGGCCCGCCAAAAACACCCAAGTAAAGGACGAGCATGTTGCCCGGGGGAAATTAAAAGTGGGTGGTCCGGGAACCCTGGGGAGGTTCTGTTTGTTTGATCTTCAGGTGCTCGGGTAAATCCGGCAGCAAAGCGACGTTTTGTTTCCCCGTCCCAGTTTTTAAAAAGGTTTACATACGAGAACGTAAACAACTTTGGGGGAAGTACGGGTTTAAAAATGCTGATGAACTTTAAAAGAGGGTTGTTTTTGGGAAACCTACAATGGAAAGTTTTTGTCATAAATGGGCCCCCGGGCAAGTATTGGGACGCCCAAGGTTGCAAGGGAAAAAACCCGGGGGGGTCAGGCACTACTGCTTGAGGTTGGTCCGTGCCCCTCAAAACCCCCAAAAACAGTGTGCCCGAAAAACCCCAGGAACTTTTCCTTGCAAAGGGGAGAGAAATTTTTGGGGCCCCGGGGGTCGTTATTTTCCCAAAAACCCTTTCCCCTTGGGAGGTCCCAAAAACAAAAAGTTTTAAAAAATTTCCCTCAGCATTTTACCGGTAATTCAGCCCAAAGTTGTTAGTTCTGTATGTAAAAAGCTGTTTAAAATACTGTACGTGGGAGAAAAAAAACGTGGCTGCTGAACCCCAAATCCCCCGAGCACCTGAGATCAATTTAAAAAAGAACCTCCCAGGGTTTCCCCCTAGCCAAAACCCCCTTCAATCCCCCGTTTAAATGTCGACCGTTTACTTGAAAGGGTTTACGGCCCCGGGCCCCTCTCGTGTCGAAAGGTTGTTTCCAATTTATGGAAAAAGCCCAGCTTGGGCCCAAAACCGCCCTAATCATAAACCTTTGGAAAACCGTCCCCAAAATGGTTTAAAAGTTAGACTTGAACTGTTATAACGCAAGCAATTCCTGATTTTTTTTAACTTGTGCGTAACCACTTAACACTGTCGGTTTTTCCTAGCAGGGTACCTTGTGCCCCAATTTTATTGTGTATTTTAAAGTGTACGTTGGCCGTGGGTCAACGATCAGTGCATTTTTGCCACCGATGAAGGGTTAAACCCGAAACGTCGTGGAATTTTTACCAAAACTTTAGACTATTACTACTTCATTTTTTACCTATATAATATATATCTATATATTATATATATATATATATATATATATATATATATATTATATATATATATATATATATAATATATAATATTAATATATATTTATATTATATATATATATATATTGATAACTTGGGGATTAAGGGGAAATATTGTATGAAAAAAATCCCCTAAAAAGGGAAATCGTCTAAAAGGGGAAAAAATCAGGTCGACTTTGCGAAATCCACACGCTTTTTATATAGGAATACGTAAACGGATGGTAACGTCCGTTTCACACGTGATCTATATGCAATTATTTCAAGGTTTGACCAAGTTGCATACCCGGACCTGTTAACACGTACGGATGGTGGGAATTGAAAAAGCGTTGTTGTATATATGGTTTCCTAAAGGGGAAGTATTTTTAATGTATTTTATTGTTTCTTTTTTAGCCTTAACAAAACGCGATATACGATTTCCCTGTACAGTAGGAATTAGCATTATTACTTATATATTATAATATATATATATATAATATATATATATATTATATATATATTATATATATATACAAATAAGTGTCCAAAAGGACAAGACTTAACAGAGTGCTCAACTTGCAAGCAAAGGAGACAGAATAAGTTAAGTATTTAAGCCGTAAAAGCAAATAAAAACCTCTACTCAGATTTCACGCTAAATGCGTTCGTCAGGAGGTCTGAGACAAAAGAATCCTGGACGAACGCAGGACGAACGCAGATATATATATTATATATATATATACTATATATATATATATATATATATATATAATATATTATATATAATTAATATAATATATATATATATTATATATATTATATATATATATATATATATAACACTAAATTCCAATGTTGGGGGAAATGTAAAAAAAACAGTCATTAAGGAGAAATTCCAGTAAAATCTTGAATAACATCACAGAATAAACGCTACATGAACGCCTCCTGCAGGTAATAATCCATGAGGGGATGCCTGATCAGACCACAGTATTTTTGCCTTGCAGGATATTATATTTAAGATATAAACTTTTTTTTGGACTTGAATTTTTTCCCCCGATGGGTATTTTAACACCCAATGTTACTGTAGGGTGAAATTTATATTATTTCCCCTTCGCGTAGTCATATTTCGCCTTATTTCATATACGAGGCGGGGAAATATAACTTTATGAAGGGGAAATATCAAAAACAAATCTTAAATGAGTGTTTGACAATGAACATATATAGCTCCCAGTGCCACCGTTGCATGTGAGCTCAATTGTAGAATACATGTTAAAGCTACCAAGGGAGGTAAAGAAAAGTTGTCTGAGATTTGCAACAACTCAATTAGTACAGAAAAAAACATTTTCCATGTCGATAACTATTTTCAATGGTATTTGTCTGTAAACAATCAATTCGCAAAGGGGACCACCCCATTGATCATTTTATTATTTTAACATTACTGGCACCACTTTGCACAGATACTGCTGGTCAGGTGCAGCAGGGTTTGTTTACAACCTAGATTATTGTGAAAATGTGCTTGCGCAGTATATTCCTATGTGTATAGCCTATGGAGAGATTTCAGTCACGTGACTTTAAATTAAATAACCAACTAGACGCAATTTTGAAGGGCAATATCGCGCGTCTCTTTAATTTTGGCGGGCACGCGTTCATTGTGTCACAGTAGTATCTATGGTTATGCCGTGCGCGTGTGTTGTAAATACGCTTACTGCGTGTGTGTTTTGCCCTTCAGTGCCTGGGAATCCCTCGCGTGTGACGTCACATGAAATCCCTCTATAGGAACAGCGTTACCGATGTGCAGTTGTTCCAAATACTTTCCTTAACTTGGTGAAAAAAAAACGCATTTTAATCGGACTTTCCGTTGTCGAGTTAATATTGCTGTCATACGAGGTAAGTTTACAATGAAAAATATGGTTGAAAAGTGGCCTGAAATTTCAGCATTTTTCGCCCTTACTCGCACGAGCTCGCACAACTGGACCATGTGTACAGTACAGTATATACATTAATTTCACTGTGTAGCCTTTGTAAAGTCGCATCTGAAGGCGTCCAAACTTTTTATATCGACCTTTTAAGAAGTGAATTTCTCAAAAATTTCATGCATTGTAATGGCAACAGTATGAGTCAATGTTGGGGGCGATTTTATCAAGAAACTTTGGGCATTTTCTTGTGAATTATGAGGAGTTTTAACGGTAGGCTAGTAGGCCCTAAGTTTTCGTTTTTAAAGCAAGGCCTACAGGGTAGGGACCCTTTTTTATACAAGTTAGGCCTATTACTAACGTCAAATGGTGGACATAAAGTCACAAGTAGGCAAACCTTAGGCCCTTTTGTTATTTCTTTTAGTGGGCCAGACCTGTGTTAGCTTGAGTCTGGTTGAGATAGCTGCTAGTGTTGAAAGTTTGTTGGGAACATACCTGTAGGCTAGGCCTGCCCTAGAATACATTTAGCTACTTTTGAAACTCACGTTTTAAGTTGGTTTATTGCAGGCTTGGGGCAATTACATCTGAATGTAATCGATTACAATTGCTTGAGATTTTACGATTACGATTACAGCTAAAATAAAAGTAATTGATTACTATTACAATTACACTGCAATGTAATCATTGCAGTCATAATTACATTTTGTTGAAATGAGAACATTCAACAATGGACTGACAGGAGGTATTAATAGCAAATGTACTTTCAATAGCTGGTACTAGGGTCTCCTGGCTCAATCAATGCTCGTGAAAGTTTTTACCAGTGGAGCTATTATTTTACCTTTAGATGTTGCATTTTGTCAGGTTGACTGTTATTTTATTAATGCACTTGTCAATTGTAACCACAGCCCCCTCCCATTCCCAGGTCATAGTGGGGCTGTTGCAACAGTTTTGATGGGGATGTACGATCTACTTTTTCCCTGCTATGCTTGGAATGTGATGAGACTTTTAGCCGGGATATGCATTGCAAAAATGGGCCGGGATACTGTAGTTGCCCCAGGATTTGCAAGAAGAAAATTGTGGGGATCTGGCAGGGACTTAGCACTGTGTATAGTTACCAATGATATACTAGCCCTATACGCACTGTACCTGCCAAAGAAAACCAATAGGTACGTACATCACATATGTCATCAGAGCATTTAACTCGGCGTGCCTAGTATACTCTTGGGCACACACTGCACTGTACAGCTAGTACTGTTTGGTCCATACGTACAGTACGTATTTTGGAAACGTACTGAGCAGGAATACTGTAGTTGGTCGAACATATACTATTGCCTACAGACTACAGATGTAAATGACTGAAAAAAGCGAACAAAGAATGAAGTGAGATAGAAATACCTGTATGTGCACTGTTATAGTATGCAGGCCCTGGTGCATGCCACTGATTAAAATTATTTTGTGAAAAAAATCTGTTCTAAACATTTAATTATATTTCATACAAAAATATCCTAGGATCATATGGAAGGAGATAACCAGGCACTTAGCCACGGGAGGCAGGCAGGTGTCCCCCAAATTGATCCATAAAAGGTTGTGCACTGAAGGAGGAAAAATTTAAGACCAGCATTTTTGGAACACATACATGAAGAAAAAATGGAAAATCCCTCACCATTTTGTATAAAGAGTCCTTGAAATAGGTATAAATTTTCATAGGGGAGGGAGAACCCTCTGTCCCAGGCCGGCGAAACTCCAACATCAATGTGTCCCCCCCCCCCCCCATTGGTTATTCTGATATGGGGATGGAGATAACACTTCAATACCATCTCCAATTTTAAAGTGCAACCGAAGCAAGTTGGGATTTATTTTAAAATGGCATGTTACCAATGACTGTGTGGCTCTTTGGTAAGCTGTTAATATTTAAACATCAGCCTACTGTATAGAGGGAAATTTTCACGGGGGTTAAATTTTAGCACTTTTCGCGCCAAGTATCTAATCGCATATTTAAGACCCGCGAAAGTAGTTTCGTTAGTTTGTACAGAGAATGTGGTTGCTGACAACATGCAAATTTCACTCGCAAATATGGAAACACAGGCTACAGATCGCCAAAAATTAGCTCGTGGAAATTTCCGCTAACGTATACTTTCCAGCTTTAAAGGATTCATGCATGCCAATGCAGCCCAAAAGATGGTACTCTGAGATCATTGAGGTGTAAGAATGTGACCTGATATAAACTAACTACAAAAGTGGCCACAGTAGGATCTTCCCTTGAGTGCAAACATTAATTGCACTAGCATGTGTCATGTAGACATACTGACCATCTGTACAAGCATTTATAAGTGCATCTATGACTTTGCAAACATTTGTAGTCCACTACTATTGGACAGTAACGGTGGTTATCTACGAACCAATTGTGCAGGTAGAGGTTCATGAGGTTAAATGTTCAACTCGGGTAGAGTATTTAAAGGCAATAGGCAGTCGACAAAATTTCTTTGAAAAATCAGCAACTCTGCCAAATCTATCCTTTAGCATTAAAAGCATTTGAAGACGTTTTGAACATTAACTATACAAACCAATAGGTAAGAAAGGCAGAATCTCTTGAATTGCCACAATCACTCACAAAATATTGTCACAGTGATCGAAATAGACAACAGAACTAGAGTGACAGGATACACTCAGGGGCATTGTCCGTGACTAGTCACAGCATTGCTGAAATTTTAGTGGAAAAGCCCCTATGGACCATGAAGGAATACAGATTCCAAAAATACTTTTCTAAAATGTCATAAGATATATCTCTTTCTGAATTTCAGCAAATCTTCATTCCACCCTCGTCTATGAAACAATAGCGCCTCAAAAAAGTCACGTAAGGCACTCAGAATTCATTTTCAAGTTGATTAACAAAGGTAGAATCCTGTGAAGTGTTAGGCAGGAGGGATAATTAGTTTAGGATGGATACAGAAGATAAAAGTCTATGTAAAACAGGTCAAGTTGAGTTCCTTGACATTTTTCTGAGACGGTACAAACAGATGTTGTCGTCACGTAAG
The DNA here is from genome assembly GCA_029531755.1 of Holothuria leucospilota. Lineage (NCBI taxonomy): Eukaryota > Metazoa > Echinodermata > Holothuroidea > Aspidochirotida > Holothuriidae > Holothuria > Holothuria leucospilota. The sequence continues at coordinate 12,559 of JAIZAY010001213.1, read as the reverse complement.
TCAAAAAATGGCGTCACGTAAGTCACAACAAACAGTTTCAACTCAACTGGTCATTCGGCCTTGTTACGGAGGACACATTATGCTATAATCTGACCTAGAATTGCATTTATGTGAAATAACAATGTCTAGACAGGTCAATACCTAATTTATCAGTTGATTTAGAAGACTTATGGACTGCCTTTGACGACTTATAATTCCCACCATAGACTGTACAAATTTGTCTTAAATGAATTTCAGTTAGCTTTTGCCTTCTTATTAATTAATTCAATAACTACTAAGAATACTTGTGAGTGTACGATATGTTTTTGAATTTCACAAAGTAGTTGATTACATATGATGATGAAAAAGAATGCTAATCTTTAGAGATTTTACATTCACATCTTCAGCACCTTAGAAACATTAGCACTGGACGCAAGTCGACACAATTTGGGAAGACCATAAGAAAATTGCTAATGTGTGCTACAGTAGGTATAATTGACTCAGTCATGGATTTCGTTGTCTGCTCTTTTATGTTGTTTGTGTTCATTTTCGTTACTTAGGCTGAAACTGGGGAGAGTAGTAGGTTTGGTACATAGTGTAGTCTTCATGATCTTACAGAAGATTTAGTGAGAGCAATGTTGACCAGCCATGATAAACTGGATGAAACATTAGGCCCCTAAAACTGTGTCAAATTTCTAGATCATCCAAGGCCTGGTCAAGGCCAGGAAAGCTTGACAAGCAGCATACGGCTAGATGTACTAATCAAAGTCAAGTCAGAGACATTTTTAAAAATGTCATTATGCAATAGAATGGCCTGCAGTTAAGTCAGTGTAATAAAGAAGTAAGTGCTAGCCAACAAAACAAGACTTGTATTGACGCCAGCACTTTTATATAGGCACACTCTGATATAATCTCTGAGAATGGGTCTCGTAATTGGGCAATGCGAATATGACATGGATCATTCTAGGCGGAACCTTGTCAAACAGAATCTACAGCAAGGGCCTAAACAGAAAGTCATACACGTTTACATATACATTTTGTTACTGCGGTATCTAGCAGATATATTACATTCCATGTTTACTTGCTGCAGTTTGAGACATCGTAATGATACAGTACTACTGTAAAATCAATTGATGAGGTTTTAATTTGTTTGTATGATTGTTAGCAAGCTGAAGGTACTTTACAAAAATTTCCATAATAGTATTTAACTTGTTTTCACATGACTTGACTCGGGTACAGACCGAGACATGACCACTTTTCCGTAGCCCCTACTATATGGATCAAGGACTTAGAAATATGCACTTACTAAGGCGATTGATTGTATGCTAGGTGGACTGCTACTAGTACTAAACTTATGTGAAAAGTCAAAAAATCTTATAATGCAAGGTCCACAGTTTAGAAAAACATAATGAAAGGTGAACTGTGCACGAGTATGTTACAGAAACTACAAACCTCTGAGGAAATATGAGATACATATCAGTTTTAAATGTGCTGGATGTGTTTAAACAGATTGAAAATTGAATGTTGGGTATTATTGTACCCTACATGCCTGTTAAGTGTGTATATAACATTCATCAGAAAACAAGTGGATGAGTCTCTACAATTACTCTTGAATGGTACTATATCTTCTGATACCAATTCATCTGTATGGATCTAATTCTAATGGATTTACAAATCATTGACGGATGCATTTTGTTCATTGCCATTTTGCATTTAAAAGAATACATTTTTGGCTTCTTTAGTTCAGTTACCCAGGTAAATCAAATGCCATAAATTTGCTTCATCTTACAGTTTCTGAGACTTATTTTTGAAAAACTACGAGGGAGACAAATCATGGGACTATTAAAACACTGTAGAGCTGAAGCGCATAGGAGAGTAACAAATAAGTGCATTTCTTATCTGCGTAAGCAGAAAATGGGGGATCAAAAAAAAAAGTATCATTCAGTATCTATGGTAAGTTGTAATTGAAACATGTCACTAAGTCTCCAGCCACTTTGTGACTTAACGTGACAGGTCCATCGTAATTAACACTTTTCAAACTTCAATAGAAAGAGTTTGGAAAAATGTTCCAAATGAGATAAGTTCACTTAACGCCCCCACAACATTTGCATATGATTCATCATGTAAATCTGCAATCGCTTAGTTTCATTAAAGCAACTCTGAGTTTTTACTAAGCGATGTACAAGTGAGCAAGGAATTGCTGGTTGACACACATACTACTAAAATTTGTCATATGAATGAGTGCTTAATGAACATGATAATGGGATACCTTAGAGGCTGTACAATGCCAAGAAGCCATTTCCTATTTAGTTATTAAGTCTGAAACTAAACAATTGGGTTTCTCACTATGCTACCCACTGTCAAACAAGGTCAGTAAAAGTGCATATTAAAAATCTGTATTGCAATATTCACATAAAACAAGTGAACTGACTGATGCACTGTAGAAGATTTTCATAAAGTCTGAGGATTGGAATTACATGTTGAGATCTTTAGCGGATGAATTTAGACCAACATAAGCTAAAAATGAATTGAAGGAGTCTAATTTACACCATCAAGGAGACCTTTTTCAAATGACAATGGATAAGCGTTGATAGGGGAAATGCAAATCTGACCAGACGTAAATTCCTACAAAGTTACCTCTAGCCCCACCCCCCCCCTCCATACTTCTGTGCCAAGGAAAAGATAAACTACATTCTATGCACATCCAAAGAAATACAGAAGCCAACTGAAGAAATGTCACATGCAGATCCACACTACTGTGTTGAAGATATGTGACTGGCTGTACACTCTGATGGCACATTGTTTGGTTTATTTATGTCATCAAGGCAGTAACCAATGTAAATTAAATGTGTCGAGCAGGTGCAAGACACTTAAAATATCTTATCCTAAATTTAACATTTGGTCATAATTGATACCCCAAGGTGGCACAGAAATAGGATTTTTAGCATGTGAAGGCCTCCACTAAAAATATCTGGTGGCCATAAGACCTTAATAAATTCTCACTTTGTATTTAAAGTAAGGCAGATGCAACAGGAAGAGGAACTTGTTCAGAGGTACCCGCATTTACTGTGCTATCACAAATTGCCAGGACTCAATGCGTGGTAGCGGTACAAGGTAATAGAATTAAGAAGCGATGTAGTTTCATATCAAAAGCTTGCATCAGAACTGATGACTAAAATATCCACTGAACGATAGTAAGAGGACATTCTAAACCTGCATCATTATTTTAATTTCCAAACTGATTTATCATCAGTGGATGACAAGCTTTAATTAAACATACAACTTCATACGGAACCACTGAAATTAGTTTCTGGAATTATGCAAACTAACAGAACAAAAGGTACTTACTGTCATCTGCCTGGTATGTGAATATGAGCTACAGATTCAGAATGTTGGATAACCAGAAGCTAAGTCTTGTCACTTGGATGGTAAAATTACTAGCTAAGCTTAATTTGGATCAGTTACAGTAAAGTTCTTGTTAATCACACTTAAATTATTTACATATCTGCAGCTACTGACATTTTGATAATTCAAAAATATGGGGAGTCCCTAAAAAAGTGCAGTCAGCAGTAGCCACAAACAGATGTGAGGGGAAATTATCAGGGCAGGGTGAATCTAGTCAGTGGTTTTTCCATATGATAGGTGTAGAGAACTTAAAACATTTTACTGTACTATGGCAGATGCTGTATTTAACTCACTCATAATATTAGATCTAGTATTGACAAAAGGTTGCTAACTATGATATTTATGATACTTATTGATTCAAGTTAATCATTTTTACGTTGAAGTATAAGTGCCCAAAAGCAAGTAAGTCTTCAGTATATTACTAATTATTTGATGTGGAAACTAATTATTTACATGTAATTAGGTAAAGTTACATTGATACTGAAAGATCATGATCAGATTAAATATACTGACAATAGTGATCTTATTGTACTTTAATGACGTCAGCCTCTTGTAAGATAAGCTTCAAGTAACCAGGAATTTAGTGTACTTGTAGCATGAAGACACATTATAAGTTTTCAGTCTTTGTGGATACTAAAATAATGTTTACAATTAGAAACGATTGTTTACAGACGTTGACTTTTTCAAAATGGTTGACCTGTAAATGAACAAAGTTGTGACATTAAACAAATTATGCACTTGCATTGTCATACCAATGATAAGAAAATACAATATGCAAAGCATTAGGTGAAAAGTTTAAAGAATGGTCAGATGGCATTTGGAAACATTATGGATTTCCAACTTCTTTTATAATTACATATGTTTCACAAAGTGTTAAGTTAGCGTGAGTCACGTAAGTGACACCAAGCTGGGTACTAGGGACAGTTCTCTAAGTATAGCTACTTAAAATATATGAATAAGGACTATACTTGGCATTCTGTACCAATCTATGAATAAAGAAAACTTACCATTTTTAAGCCAAGTCTGACTTCCAGACTCCTCAGGTGATTATTACATAGTACCATGATTTGTAAGCCATCGCAATAGTATTTTAAAACACATCAGAAACTTGAATATTATGAGAGCATATGTATGGCATTGATTTGAAATGACTGGGCTACATGAACCTAAGAAAGCAAAAGTATTTCTTTAAAATGCAAAATGGAACTAGAACACATTATTGCCATCATGTCTTGAATTTAATGCCCATTTAGATGTTTGTCTATTTACAGATGGAATTAAGTATCAGAATATTTAATTCAAAGAATTGCTTATTTTATGGTCAAGACTCAGTCTCACTATGAATGGTCTGATTGAAGCATATTACAAACTTACAAGTGCTAGCCTAGTTGGTAATAATTACAACATTCAAATTTTCAATCTAGTTTGCAAAACACACCAGCACATTGAAGACTCTATTATCATATCTTCACTCAAGTTTTTAGTTGTAACGCATGCACAGTTCACTATTATGTTTCTAAACTGGGAATAATTGCATTTGAATAAAAATAACTCAAATCTTTAAAGACATTTGCAATATTTTAGTACACTACAGGCACATATACAAATCCATCAGCTGCTATGTTTTGTACTGTCTTTATCATACTAAGAGAGTAAGTTTGAAAATATAGGTACCTTTTTCATTGGTTTGTCTAGCCTTTGAAGGGTGCAATTCATTGCAATTGTTTATTAAAATGCAGCTAATTATGGAAAATTCACGTAGTCACAGTTCAGCTATAGACCAACAAAATGCTAAATCAACCATGTCATCATCAAAGACATCATTTTATCAGATAGTACTTGCAAGGATTGCATCACAGAGTTGCAGGGAATTGGAAACCTATGGAATGTAATTTCTGCGATACACCGAAGTTAAAAAGTATACTGCTACAAATGCCTCTCTGTTTCCCTGTATCGTTTCATTCTTGTTCCCATACATGAGCCTTGCATGTATATGAATACGAACTGTACAAAATAGTGTTGCCTTAATAGATGAAATCTGGTCTTCAAAACAAGACATTGACAGCATATTGTTCTACATTGCTTTATTCATGCTCACTGAGCTAGTTTTTTGCTAATTCACACATTTGAAAAAGCCCTGACTACTTTGAATCACTTCTCTAGTACTCTGCTTTCGGCTTTCTGGCGACATTTGCATAAATTGATCTAAAAGCACACAGTTTACCTTATTTTCTCTCAGTTACAAGTTTTGAGCAAATTGCTCGTCAACAAACTTCCCTTAAGGACTTATGATAAACTAACATTGCGTAAATATATTACTGTCAAGGTACATAATCAGCAGCTACAATAGACAAATTAAGATAAAGAAACAAACCATGCATAAATGCAGACAAGACAACAGCGAAAATGATTCAGTCAATGATACCACTGTTACCTGACAATTCAGCTCATCACTCATGGGAAATGCACACACAAAATGGAAGACTTCTGTACAGTTTCATGTACTTCTGTGCAATAAAAGATAGTTGAATTGCTTAAAATACTCTTTAAGATTAGGGTCCTTTCGCTTCTCATCTGCATGAAAGGCTAATTCTGAAAATTGTAAAACAAGTAAACAAAGTACTTCTTACTGATTGATTGCATTTCCATTTGCAGAGGAAATGCTCAAATCTGGCAAGAGGTTGACACATTGTTGGTTGCGAAGCCATTATTTTAAGTTATGCTCTCGCTGGCAATATAAGCGCAAAGGCTAGCCATGCCATGGGACGTAAGTTTTCTAGTTATACTTTTAAATGCACGGAATGACAATTACTGGTTCGAGCCACTTGTTTCTGAAAGATAAAATGTATCTATATAAAGTGATCATGTTACTGAGGTTCTGAGAGCTGTTTATGTCAGTTGACATGGTTTTCTCACTCGTAACAACTTCAAATGTACTATGTTGTATTGGGCAAACTGTTGTTTGTCTTACGTGACCCATTTTGTTGACTTAGTGACTACAAACATCTGTATTGTACCGTTCTAGGAAGAAAAATTCTAAGAACACAACTTGACCTTGTTTTACACTTATGACATGGTATCATCCATTCTTTACCAGTAGTCCTCAAACCTAATATCCCTTCCTGCTAACCTTCAAGGATTCTCAGCCTTTTTTAATCAACCATGAAAAATTGCCAATTCTCGATGATACGTATCACGTATTGAGGCGCTATATTTCATAGCAGCGATGTGGATGAAGATTGTGAATTCAGAAGAGAGTATCTTATGACTTTAGGAAAGACGCTTTAAATGTATCCTTTCATGATGAGGTGCTCTTACTAAAATTGATCCAAATGCTAGTGAATTAGTCACGTTGAATAGGTCTATACTCTTTAGTGTTCTCTCACTCTTCGTTCAAGCTTTCTATTTCCTCTATTTTTGCCAATATTTTGTGAGTGAATTGTGCAATCAAGGAGAATTTCTGCCTTTCTTACTTGTTTTATAGATTATGTCAATAACGTCTCAGAATGATTTTAACCAATGTGAAGAGGAGACTTTCAAAGTTGCTGTATCTTCAAGAAAATTGTGGGGAGCGCCTTGAAGCACTTTAAGTATAACTCTACCACAATGTTTGATAAATTACTAAGAAGCGTAACTTCTACTAGGCACTAGATTGCAAGTTTTAAGATCAACCTTAGCGAACAGTGACTCTGCAAAGGAAGTAGAAATGGACTACACTGTTTTCAAAAGATATGAAGTCACTATAAACAGTATAGATAACTAGATGTCATAATGCATACAATGACACATGGTAGGTGATATTAATTTAACTGCTATCAAGGTAATTCTACGACTGGACAAAGCACTTGTGTGTAAAAGTTATGTGTTATATGACAAATGATCAAGCTTTGAACCTTCATGATATGAATGCATTCAAGGTAACTAATCTTTTAGATGGCTTTTAATTGCCTATCCTGATATCTAAAGACTGAAACAGTTGAATGACTAGGTAAGCTGGGAAAAAATTTCAGCACTGTATAGGCTAATTTTTTAGGCGAATGCTTGTACATTGTTCCATATTTCTGGAGTGAAGCAATCGCTGTTGCAGGAAAACAAAAAGTATTCTTCGTAACAAAATAACTTGAAAACTACTTTAAGAGTAACGGTTTAAATACGCTGATTAGTACTTGGCGCGAGAGCCGCAAACATTTAAACCCCTATGTGCAAATATGTTCCCTCTGAACAGTCAGTAGGCAAATGTTTAACATCATATAAGGTAGACAGTACTTTTTTACTTCAAAGCCACAACAATTCATTGAAGCCCTGCCTATGTTAAAATAAATCCAACTTGACCTTCCAGTTAGCCTTTGAAGGAAATGAGAAGATGGTATGAAGACATTTATACCATCCCATATCAGATGATAACCCAATTTCGAAAGACTGTGTAAAGGAAAACATTTGTTATGTTCTTGTAGTTTGCCAGCCTGGAGACAGAGGTCTCAGCTCTTGTGAAATTTGTAATTTATTTCAAGATACCATTTTCAAAGCATGTATTGATCGTATTTTAAGTGTATTTTAGTTCATAATGTGTTCAAATGCAAGGTCTTAAATGTTTAATTGTTTAAGCAGTGCAAAAAGTCATTATTATGAAAATTTGAAGTGCACTTTTGCTGTACATGGAAGTGTGGGTGATCGTCAATCACATTATCCTATGGGATATTCTGGTCTGAGTGAGAAGGTTTGAGAACGATGTGTTTTTCACAATATTTATGCAATAGTGTCCGTTCATGACACCAAGGCTGAACTATGAAGCATGCACATAAGGTATTCTATCTCACATCATGTCTTTGTTGCTTTTTAGTATTACACAAATTTCTGCAGCATGAGGCAGGGCCAATAGTTATGTTCAGACAAACAGTGGGATTCTCATATCACGATTTCCAAATTATCCTATTAACAAGTCACATGGACCAAACAGGTACAGATGGACAAGCATCATTGTGAAAGTATACAGGACGCCTCAGTTAAATGCCATGCACTTGGGACATGTACTTCATTGCTTTCTTGGCAGTACATGTGCGATTGCAAAGTCATCCAAACTATACATCAGTGATTAGTCCTCTTTGCCAGATGTACAACAATTTTTTTTTGAACTCCTGGTGGAATAAGTTCCGTGCCTATTTTGAATGCATATCTAGCGAGTAAAAGTCAGGTTCAGATCCACTTTAAGACTTCTATTGTATAGTAAAATGCATGTCAGTTGCATCTGTGACATCCTTTATCAAAACTGTTGCACAAACACTTATGACTTGATGAGGAAAGGGATGGGGCTGATGGTTACAATAAAGTGCATATAATGTTCCCCCAAATAAAGTCTATGGACAAATTTAATGCACACATCTATAATGGAAATTAGTCACTGGTAAATTAACGTTCCGAGCATGATTTGGCAGGTTATGACCTAGTACAGCTATTCGAAATATACATTGCAATCTGATAATACATCTGTCAGCCATGGTGAATGTTCTCTCCAAATGAACTAATTAGACTGCAATGATTACATGCAAGGTATGTAGGTAATGTAATGTGTTATTTTATGTAGCTGTACTGTACATCGTAATGGACAAACAAAATAATGGATACATTCAGAGATTGCCCCAAGCTGAATGGACATACAACTTATAAACGTTGAGGGACATTTCAAATAGATAGCTACAAGTATCTAGGCAGCTACTCTTAAGTATGTTCCCCAGCAACTTTCAACACTAGTCACTATTTTAACATGGACTCATTATACTTACAGGTACTGGCCCACTAGAAGAAATCAACAAAAGGGACCTAAGGTTTGCCACGGACTTTATGCCACCATAATGTTAGAACGGTGCGTAAGTAAATAGTGCTAAATTGTATAGATAAAATGTGGTCCCTACCTGTAGGCCTATGCTTTAAAAAAGATAAACTCAGGGCATAGCCACCAAAGATCTCAAATCACATAGTAACAATGCCAAGTTTCTATATAAATCGCCCAACATTGCTATCGTGTTGCCATTATAATGCATGAAATTTTTGATGAAATTACTTCAAGAATATAATGAAGGGTCGGCAAGTAAAAGAGTTTGGACGCCTACAGATTGAGGGCTTTACAAAGGTGCTTACACAGTGAAAATTGACACTATAATCTTAGTACAAAATGGGTGACGGTTTTATTTTTTTATTTTTCTGTTTTGTTTTTTTTTTTTTTTATTTCGGGGGGGACCCTGCGCTCGTGGTAAGGCGCGTTGAATTCTCATCCATTTTCAACCAATATTTTGCATGTGTAAATGTGAACGTTTTACAAATATAATAGGCTCACCAGCCTGCCTACAACAGGCACAAGATCGATTAAACATCGTTTTTTTTCACCAATTACTGAGAAAGTATTTGACAACTCACATTCGTAATGCCTATTGTTCCATATATACGACTGTCATGTGCAAACGTACACGACAGTAGGTGCCAAATATACAGGCACGCGTAAGTGGCAAAACACTGGAGTTTTCATCTGCAGTAATGCGTTAGTGACATTGGACATACACAGCTAGCCTGCAGTCACAATCTCATAGAAATACTGACTCTGTGGCCATTTTGCAAATGCGATGCCCGGAAAACCATACAATTCAAACAAGCATGGCGATATGCCTTCATAACATTCCCCATCAAAAGTTGCAAAGCCCCCATGACTGAAACGTGTTCATGAGGCTATAAACATAGGAAATATTGCCACAAGCGTAAACATTTTTCCCATGTAACTTCAGGATTGTAGAAGCAGAGACCTGTCAGCATTGACACAGTCATTTCTTAAATTGTAGCCAGTAAGTTCAATAACAAAATGATCATCAATGGGGCATGGGCCTTGCATCGAATGTAACAATACCATTGATTAAGGAATGTATTGTAAAGGAAAAATTATTCTGTACTACATTGAGTGTAATTGCCAAGGGCCTGGAAACTATAAAATGTTTCAAATAATATTTTGCGCCTCCTACAGTATGACACTTGTATTAAAATACAGCATTCGTAGGGAAAAATCGCTGTCACCAAAAAAATTAACTTAAATAATTTCTGCCAGGAAAATTACCATGTGACTTAGTAATAGCCTCCTCTGTATAGTTACCTGAGGCTTTTTGTAGCATAATTCTGTATGTGTTCAAATTTTAATTCCTGAATGACAGTTTTTGTACTGTACCACATTGCTTCATACTTTATACCAGTGTAACTCAGTTTTCACTACAAGAAATTTTGGAAAAAGACGAATTCCTTCTGATGACATGGGAGAACTTATTACGGAAGCTGAAGGAAACAAACATGAAAAAATTAAAGAGACAGGTTTCTGTTTTTTTTTTTCTCATGGAAGGGGCAACACTTGTGGTAGGTACATAAAACATATTACAACTTAAAAGTTCCATATCCATGTACCAGGCTACCAGAAACACTGTTTGTATACACAGTAGATAAAGTACCATACATGTACAGTAGCTGATACATTTAAAGAGACCACATTAAACCAAGGCTATAAATAAGGTACTGGGAGACCCAAAGAGCAGAACTATTTTGAAGTTACTGCAGACTTGAGTGTGAGTACAATGTCATGGGTACAATTTTAGAAGGTTGTGAATTTTGCATTAGTGAATCAGTTCAAAAGACAGAAATGTACAGACAAATGCACTTAAAGGTAAGTACGAGTCCTTACTACAAGTCTAGGGAAATTGGTACATGATGCTACTAATTTACTTGTGTGTAATTGTTATACTTAATTGTTTACACTATGTGCAGCACTTGTAATTTAATAATCATGAAACTGTATCTACTGACTGATATTAAGTTGGTATTTCTTATTACTACCAGTGTCAGCTTCATGGTATAAAAAACAGCTCTACTAATACTATTAGATAACGTCTCTATTCCTCAAAATTTCCTTCCAAAAATTGTCATATTTGCAATTTGTCAATACGATTAGGGATTATAAGATTGTCAAAGCCTAAATGACATATACAGTTTATCTCAGATAATGTCAATGATCTAACTGAGACCATAAGTAATTGATCCCTTTTAGAAATCACAGGGCAGATTGTTGTTTGCCGTAACTGCTAATACCAAGTCTGGGTTCGTTATACATGAATTCATCAAGCTTTATAAATTTGAAGCTGCGGCTATATTGAAGTAATTTTGGACTCGAGTTTCCCGTGTACTTTAACTACAACCACTGTATGGCACTGAAAATTTGTTCCCGCTTTGAACTATTCAGTTTGCAAAGCTAATTTTGGCCTTTATGTAACTCACTGGAAGGAACATTATCGTAAGAGATTTCAGTAGACATTGCAAATGACAACTATCATGCAGTAGGTTTTTATAAATTAGTGAAATGGACAGTTCAGTATATCATTGTATACGTCATAAAAAGATGCAGGAATTCATTAACAAGAGCAAGTTTAGCATATGCGTACTTAATTTTGAAGGTTTGACAGTTCAAAAATACAATAAGTTTAACTATATTTGTGGGCATGTATGAAAAAACCTTATTAATGACATGGTAATGGCCCATAGCATCTGGAATTCTGCATGGTAGTCACAGTGAACCAGTAAATTGTAGATGGCGGTTTGAAATTTGCAACTGTAAATAAACCTTTTAATTAGTAAGCAAATGACAATTGTGTCATATTTAAGTTTACATATAGGATTTTTTGTGGCTCTGACATTCGATTCTCGGGACTTCTGCAAAGGCCAAACAAATACTGACTTATGTATTGATACTGAAGAGGCATTTATTCATTAAGTACTTTTAAGTGCACGAATAATAGTTTAATCAGTTCACATAATTAAATGATAACCTATATCAATAATGACCATATTTTGGGTAATATCAGGGGCATCAGATTTAGGAGCTTTCACGTGCCTGGAGAGGAGTTTTTTAAGCAGGGGTATGCCCAAACTTTTTGCTTGGTGGCCATTTTAGCAGCCTGATAGTTGGTGTGCCCAATTGTTTATACAGTAGGGCTTTGATTTAATGGTTGCATTAACATAAGGCAAATTAGCCTTTTTATTTCATTTAGTAACTCCATGCTTTTTTAAGCATTAGATTGTTGAATGCTGCTAGTGTGAAAGTTTTTGGAACATACCTGTAGCCTAGGCCTGCCCTAGATACATTTAGCTACTTTTG
>JAIZAY010000741.1:0-31792 GCA_029531755.1 Holothuria leucospilota | reverse complement strand
GGAAAAACTGAAGCATGAAGAGTAAGTGAAACCATCAGACCTCGATAAAAGTGTTGACCGTATCAATTTGAATTGACTTCAAAAATGACTTAAATTAATGTTACTTTAGAGACAGTTTTGGCACATGGTTAATAATGGAAACAAAATCCATGTTACTCCAAAAAGGAAAGGATTTCAGTCCTGAAACACATGGTTCGACCCCTGAAGCAAGCTACAGTCCTCTCCCAGCAAACAAGCCCAATTGGGGCCCAACTGGGTTTTACCTGGGCTGCTTGGGCTGAAGTGGGCTTGGGTTAACAGTGGGCTTTTATTAGGGCCCTCATCGGGGCCCAATTGGGCTCAAATAAATAATAGGATTTAAACTCAGTTGTGAAACATTGTATTGAAATGAAAATTGTTTCTTTTTTATTTTATGAAGTTAGTTAGCTTTTAAACAAAAGGAATAAATACATTTTTTTTTCTTGGGCTTAGTTGGACTTGAGTTTAGGGCCCTCATCGGGGCCCAATTGGGCTCAAATAAAAAAAAGGTGTTTAAATTCAGTCGTGAAACATTGTATTGAAATAAAAATTGTTTCTTTTTATTTTATGAAGTTTATTAGCTTTTAAACAAAAGGAATAAATACATTTTTTTTCTTGGGCTTAGGTGGGCTTGAGTTTAGGGCCCTCATCGGGGCCCAATTGGGCTCAAATAAAAAAAAGTGTTTAAACTCATATTGATGGGTTTCCCAAACCAGAGGAGCCCAAACAGGAACCGGTTGGGGCCCAGCTGGGGAAACACATTCATGTATGAATGGTATTTCACTCTTCTAAAGTTCCTATTGTTAACTTTTTGTAGCATTGGCGCTTTTAGGTTAAAGGTAGGCATGCGTATTTAAAATTAAGTTCATCTTCGAAGTTTATTTTGTTTTAATGGGCTCTAGCCTGGCTAAAGCTGGGCTAGCCCAATATGTTTGGCCCAGCTGGGGCCTAGCTGGGGCCCAGATGGGCCCAATTAGGAAAATTTTCAAAATATAATTTCATTAAGGTGATTAAGTCTTCTTGCTTCAGAAAATGTATGCCCTAGGAATTTTATCATAAATCTTTTTTTTTTCTTTGCTAAACATGTGGGAATTTTTGGCAAAGACAATTTGAGAAAAGTATCTGTTTAAAATAATGTGATATTATTGGAACACCAGGTTTATATACCTTTCATCTTAATGGAGCATTCCAAATTTTTCAAAGAAAATTTGTGTTTATCACTTTATGCAGGTCTAATTGAAATAAAGTGAAGCTGGCAATGGTGAATTCTTGCAGAAAATCATGTTTCTCAATTTTACAATACAACATAAAGAAGGAGAAATTGAAATGTCATGAAGAAAATTGCATTCTTAATCTTTAATAATAACAAACAAGTGTCACTGAATATATATAATAGCCAAACCAAACTATTTAACTAAATATGAACATTCCAATAATATCCTGCTACCTTTGAAAAAGTAGTGGCTGGCATTAGCAATGCCGGTAGCTTTTAAGGCTTGTACTGTAGAAGGAAAGTTACCTCACATTTTCCATTGCTAACCCAGCTGGACCCCCAAGTGGGACCGACCTCAGCTGGGGTAGCCCAGTTGGGGCCCGACAAGCCCAGCTGGGCTAGCCCAGTTGAGTCCCACCTGGGAACACCTGACAAACACGGATTTGCCCCAGCATAAGCCCAGCATGTAGCCCAGCAGGGGCCCAGTTGGGCCCAAAAATACAGCCCAGATGGGCTAGCCCAGTTGGGGGCCCAACTGGTTTTGATCGGTTAGCCCAATTGGGGCCTAATTAGGGCCCACACTGGCCAAATTTGGAAAGCCTTATCTGGGCCCGATCATGGCCCACTCTGGCCCTAGTTGGTCAGCCCAATTGGGTCCACATTGGGGCTGGCTGACAAAACTTGTTGGGGCCCAATTGGGCAGCCTAATTTGGGCCCGATCGGTAGCCCTATTAGGACCCAATTGGGGCCCAATCTGGTGTGTTGTCTGGGCTGTATACACTTTGTACTGTGTAAAGCACAGGTAGCATATTTGATTGTCAGAAGAATAAAAAACAGCCCAAATCATTAAAAATGCCAAAAACATTTTCTTGACATGTGCAAAAGACCCCAAAACAACAATTTGCATGATAATCGCAAGCTCTAGACCAGGGGTGTGCAACCTTTTGAAACACCGGGCCAAATCAGGTTGCTGTGACCATCTGAAGGGCCGCAGTGGATATATATATATATATATATATATATATATATATATATATATATATATATATATTTCTCTAATTCGGCACTTAGGGGGAAAGTTGTTGTTGAAAAGTCGACCTTAAGGGGAAAAAAAAATTCGGGTGAAATATAAGTTTCGCCTTAACGTTTCCACACACTTTTTCTATAGGAATACGTAAACTTACAAGGGCGCCCTCTTAGATTAACAAACTAGATGCCATTACTTCAAAGTTGTCAAATTTACGGACACCTAGCTGTTAACACGAACGGATGGCTGCCCATTGAAATAACGTTAATTATATTTTTAGACGTTAAGGCGAATTTATTTCTTTTGTATTTTATTATCTTTTTTTCGCCCTATGTACAAGCAGATATAACAATTTCCCCTTAAGGTGGGAATTAGCGTTATATATATATATATATATATATATATATATATATATATATATATATATATATATATATATATATATATATATATATATATATATATATATATATATTTCTCTAATTCGGCACTTAGGGGGAAAGTTGTTGTTGAAAAGTCGACCTTAAGGGGAAAAAAATTTTCGGGTGAAATATCAGTTTCGCCTTAACGTTTCCACACACTTTTCCTATAGGAATACGTAAACTTACAAGGGCGCCCTCTTAGATTTACAAACTAGATGCCATTACTTCAAAGTTGTCAAATTTACGGACACCTAGCTGTTAACACGAACGGATGGCTGGCCATGGAAATAACGTTAATTATATTTTTAGACGTTAGGGCGAATTTATTTCTTATGTATTTTATTATCTTTTTTTCGCCCTATGTACAAGCAGATATAACAATTTCCCCTTAAGGTGGGAATTAGCGTTATATATATATATATATATATATATATATATATATATATATATATATATATATATATATATATATATATATATATATATATATATATATATATATATATATATATATATATATATATATATATATCATCGTATTCTGTCGAGAATGTCCACTTTACATTGAAGGAAATTATTGTGTCTTTGCTTTCATGATATCCTGTACTTACGTCAAGTTGAAGTTGCCTCAAATGACAAGAGGTACGGGGGCCGAAAATGGGGCAAATCGAAATTGTTTCGCGGGCCGCACAGAAGGGGGCCGCGGGCCGCATTTGGCCCGCGGGCCGCAGGTTGCACACCCCTGCTCTAGACAAACAGGTTTTCTCTACCGGGTGTCTTTCTTCACAGTGGCTTAGCACATTGGCCATTGCCTAACGTGAAGTACGTGTGTACTGAGAACCTAGCCTTCCTTACACATGTGTAATTTGTAGGAGTCCCCTTACAAGTTGAGCTACATTGCAAAGAATTTTGATAAAATTTTGTTCCGAAGTGCTTTAAAATATGTAACGTGTTCCAGAAAAGGTTGTTTAGCATAGAAGGGGTGATATACTGACAGGATGGCTTTTTTCTTGTGAAAATGACTTTCATGAAATTTTAATATTATTACTATATATATATAATAACTGTTACGTGGAACAAAGTCATGTCTCCAAGTCCATTCAAATGCAATAGAGTTGCTGCAACCTACCCCACTCTTAACTGAAGATGTGTCCAAAGCCACGAGAGGAGAAAGAAAACAGTCGTGGCCCCTACCCCACCCCTTCCCCCTACAAAGGACCCTCATACTGCTGTTACTAGAAAATAGTACTATGACATGCATGATTCCAATTAGTTGATCCAAGGGCAACCACAGTATACATTAGTTCAGTGTTAAAAACGAATGCCATAAAAGAAGAAAATTTATAAATATGGACAGCAAAAAGAAGAAAGGAAACAACACAAGGCAAATAATTTCATATTTTTTGCAAGCATACAGTACATCATGCTTTTGAATTCTTACAAATGTATGGTAGGGTGAGGCTTGGAAGTCTTCAATGCCTGCACCCCCCCCCCCAAACAATAAACCTGGGTCCGACCCAGCATGCTTTGCCCACCCTGGCGCCGCCCCTGCACGTAAAAAATTAAACGTGCATATAAAGTGTGTTACTCCGATAAAGATACCATACAAACTGACCAATGAATATAGACCTTATGCATATGATGTCACAATGGAGAAAGTGCTCCCTCTTTTGGAGGAAAACGGCGGAAAAGCGCGTATCATGGCAAGTTACACCAATAAATGCAGACAGCTGATTTGTCAACCAATCGTATACGCGCGTAAGTCTACTACACGTGAGCCGAAATCCACGCCGTTCGTGCACATGTGCTTCGTTGTTTTCACCCACTGAGCTATATAACTGGAGGACGCACCTCAATGCGGAATACGCCTCGAGATTGAAGCCAACTTGGGAGGTCACGTGAAGTAGGTTAGCTTACTCAAGTCGATTCCACTGTCCCAGAGACGCGTATCTAGAAGTGAAAGTAATGTAACGCAGATTCATTGATGTACACGCTAAAGCAATCCGTTGTTACTATACTCATTAGGTCTCTAGTGTTTTGTTGTAATTAATAGGGAATCTTTACACTATGATTGTGTGATCAAAAGATTGTTTTTCACAAACTTTTCTTGATTTTAGGAGTGGTCCTGCCTATTCGAAGGACAGAGCGTGTGACCACATTTCGAATACATCGAGACTCGTTGACTTTGAAACATTCGCGATAGCACCGTTATAAACAGTAGACTGTCCTTACATGTGCACAGATGTTCTGCACAACGCGTTGAAAGCGTCCTTTTGACACAAAAACACCAAGGCGCATGAAGGAAAGCTAACCCACGCGTGCACATGCACGCTTGCATTTTGGCCAATGATGTGCCTCGAATCCTCCTACACGGTACGCGTTTGGTGCTCTGTATGTTATACGACTATTGTGATGTAAGCCTTTTCATGAAGTTGCTGAGGCGGCGCAATGGTGTGTACGCTGACGCGTGATAGCGCGCAAGTTAGTGTACAAGAGGCAGAAGAGACGCTAAGGCCCGCTACGGTGCGGTAGCATATACATGTACATCTTTGCATCAGCGCTAGATACGCGGTGGAATCGACTTAAGCAAACTAACCTACATCACGTGACCCTTCATGGTGGCTTAAAAAAACCTTATTGTGGAATGATCCTTCCTAGCATATAGTTCAGTGTTTTCACCCAAAATGACGTCAGTGTGATGTCAATGCATAAGGTCTATAGAGGGGATTCACGGCGTCACGAGATCGCGCGTCTCTATGGTTTTTGAAGGGCAAGATAGCGCGTCTCTAGAGGTTTTGAAGGGCACACGTCCCTTGTGTCACAGTAGTATCTAGGCCTATAGTTTCGCTGTGCGTGTGTGCTGTAAGTACACTGCAATCAGAACCGGAAGCTGGCGGGTACCGTAAAGCCGCAGTCACACTACAACGAATTCGGATCGGATTCCGATCCGATTTTTGTGAGTTTTTATTAAAATCTTCTCCATCTCTGGTCAGAGAGGGACCAAAATTTGCCAACCAGTGTAAATATATGATTTGCATCAGAGGTCTATGAAAATAAAATGTTAACTGATTTTTTTCGTGACGTCACACCGACAAACAGCTATTATCGGACACGCGTAGTCCGATAAAAGCTGTCTGTCGATGTGACGTCACGAAATAATTCGTATAAATTTAATTTTCGTAGTCCTGCGATAAAACTCATATAATTACACAGGTTGGCAAATTTGGGGTTCTCTCCGACCCGAAATGGAGAAGATTTTAATAAAAACTCACAAAAATCGGATCGGAATCCGATCCGATTTTCCCAGTTTCCCCTTAGTGTTCCCATTACAATAAAATTCCAGACTGCTACACCAGACTCGGAAGAAGCAAAAGGATGTATTGGGATGAGATCAGCAACTCCTTGATTGCCCTCTTGTTTTACCTTTAGATGTTGCATTTTGTCAGGTTGACTGTTATTTTATTAATGCACTTGTCAATTGTAACCACAGCCCCCTCCCATTCCCAGGTCATAGTGGGGCTGTTGCAACAGTTTTGATGGGGATGTACGATCTACTTTTTCCCTGCTATGCTTGGAATGTGATGAGACTTTTAGCCGGGATATGCATTGCAAAAATGGGCCGGGATACTGTAGTTGCCCCAGGATTTGCAAGAAGAAAATTGTGGGGATCTGGCAGGGACTTAGCACTGTGTATAGTTACCAATGATATACTAGCCCTATACGCACTGTACCTGCCAAAGAAAACCAATAGGTACGTACATCACATATGTCATCAGAGCATTTAACTCGGCGTGCCTAGTATACTCTTGGGCACACACTGCACTGTACAGCTAGTACTGTTTGGTCCATACGGACAGTACGTAATTTTGGAAACGTACTGAGCAGGAATACTGTAGTTGGTCGAACATATACTATTGCCTACAGACTACAGATGTAAATGACTGAAAAAAGCGAACAAAGAATGATGTGAGATAGAAATACCTGTATGTGCACTGTTATAGCGTGCAGGCCCTGGTGCATGCCACTGATTAAAATTATTTTGTGAAAAAAATCTGTTCTCAACCTTTCGAGATATTGCAGACAAAAATATCCTAGGATCATATGGAAGGAGATAACCAGGCACTTAGCCATGGGAGGCAGGCAGGTGCCCCCCAAATTGTTCCATAAAAGGTTGTGCACTGAAGGAGGAAAAATTTAAGACCAGCATTTTTGGAACACATACATGAAGAAAAAATGGAAAATCCCTCACCATTTTGTATCGAGAGTCCTTGAAATAGGTAAAAATTGTCAAAGGGGAGGGAGAACCCTCTGTCCCAGGCTGGCGAAACTCCAACATCAATGTGTCCCCCCCCCCCAACTGGTTATTCTGATATGGGGATGGAGATAACACTTCAATACCATCTCCAATTTTAAAGTGCAACTGAAGCAAGTTGGGATTTATTTTAAAATGGCATGTTACCAATTAATGACTGTGTGGCTTTTTGGTAAGCTGTTAATATTTAAACATCAGCCTACTGTATAGAGGGAAATTTTCACAGGGGTTAAATTTTAGCGCTTCTCGCGACCAAGTATCTAATCGCGTATTTAAGACCCGCCAAAGTAGTTTCGTTAGTTTGTACGAGACTATGTTGGTTGCCTGCAACAGCGAATTCTTCACTCCGCAAATATGTGAACAAGGTACAGATTCGCCAAAAATTAGCCTCGTGGAAATTTCCCGCTATACAGTATACTTGTTCCGGCTTTAAAGGATATCATGATGGCCAATGCAGCCCATTAAAGATTGGTCCTGAGATTCATTGAGGGTGTAATAATGTGACACTTGATAGTAAACTAACTACCAAAAGTGCTGCCAGTAGTAGGATTTACCCTTGAGTGCACACAATTAATTGCACCTAGCCATGTGTCATTGTAGACATACTGACCATCTGTACAAGCTATTTATAGTGCATTCTATGCTTTTGCAAACATTTGTAGTCCACTACCTTTGGAAGTCAACTGGTGGTTATCTAAGAACCAATTTGTGCAGTAGAGCGTTCAATGAGGCTAATGTTACAAACTCGGGTAGATATTTAAAGGCAATAGGCAGTCGCCCCAAAATTTTCTTTGAAAAATCAGCAAACTCTTGCAAATCTCCTCTTATTGCATTAAAAGCACTTCTGAAGACGTTTTGAACATAACTATTACAAACAATAGGTAAAGAAAGGCAAAATTCTCCTTGAATTCCACAATTCACTCACAAAAATATTGTCACATGATCGAAATAGGCCAATCATGAACTAGAGTGACAGGATACACTCACGGGCCATTCCACGTGACGTAAGTCACAGCATTTGCTGAAATTTTAGTGGAAAAGCCCCCCTATGGACCATGAAAGGAATACTAGTATTCCAAAAAGTACTTTTTCCTAAAATGTCATAAGATATCTCTCTTCTGAATTTCACAAATCTTCAATTCCACCCTCGTGCTATGAACAATAGCGCCCTCAATAAACGTCACGTAAGTCACTCAGAGAATTGCAATTTTTCAAGTTGACAGGCTTCAAAGTGGTCCATCACAGAAATATAGGAGGTTTTATAGGAAGGATACTGATGAATATATAGGGTTTTATAGGATTTTTCCAGGAAAATATAGAGTAAATATAGGAATGTCACACACTAGCAGTTCTAATTGTCTTCAAAATTCCTCAAAGTTGTGGATGAGGTTAACATGGTACCTTAGGAAACTAATGAACTATACTGTTTAAATGATACAAATGTGATTAACAGTATCACAAGTGTGCTATGTCACAGAAAAGTGTGGTTCTACCATCAACATAGATTAAGAAAACCATCTAAATATTTTCATGGAAGAAAAAGAGTTAATCCCCTGACAGTGGTATATTTGCATATTTTGACCCTGGAATAAAGTATCCATAAATCTTATTATTTGTGCATACCAAAAAGGCACCAAAATTTGCATTATCAGAAGGTGAGAACACAGAATGTGACCATGATGGTGCTTTGAATGGATGGGTAGTTAATGTGGACAATAAACTGTTGCTTACAGTATGTCCTAAAGTACACAGAATTCACCTCAGCTCCAATAAAAATGGGGTTAAGGTGAGGAAATTTTTTAATTTTTTGCTGCTTAAATAACAGGAAATGGTCTCTCAATACCACATTTCACTATAAACTATACACTATTGCTAGTCAATTGATCTTGATATAAAGTGTGACACATGGGTGATGATAGAACAAGATCACAGGCCTATGACAACTGTATGGTTGCTATTAAAACCTTCCAACTCACTTTCCCAGTGGCATTGCCAGAGCTTTTTCATGGGGGCCATACAGTTTATTTTGTGATTACCAACATAGGGAGGGATTTAAGGGTGTCCCCCTCCCCTTTGAAAATTTTTTGAATGATTGGGTGTACTTACATGCAATCTGGTGCTAAATATGTTATCTTTTTGAAGTAAAATTTATTTTCAAAATCAGATTTTAGGTTACTAAATTAAAAGAAAAAAATCAGCATTAGGGAAGGAAAGTGGGCATGGCCCAATGGTCCCTCAACCTAAAAATGCCACTGCTCACTTTGAATAAATACAATGTGGCAGAACAGTGTAGTCCACATATGTCAAGATGCCTACAGTGTGCAAAACTTTCTGTGCATTAACATACTTAACATCTAAAACTCAATTGAGGAAATTACATGACAAAATTAGGGAAAGGGCAACTTGGCAAGTGCCCCTACTTGTCACCAATGATGGGCACTGCAGCACCAGACCCATACATGGATTAGATTTTCCACTTTGGTCTGTTGGACAAATTGATGTGGCATACAGAGAGCCATACAGAAGCCATAGAGCTTCTTGTGGAGTTTAGGGAAAACCTCTAATAGAGATCTGCACATTGTAAACTTGTAAACATTACAGTGAGATTCTTAATTTTCTCAAAGCACTAAGTTTTTATTCTTTAGGGGAAAATTTTAATTGTACAACACTTTGGACAATCAACTGATCTAACATTTGGTTAGCAAAGTTTGAGGAAAGATGGCAGATGACAGAGAGAATATTGGTATTTCAAACCATTGTACTACAATATTTTTAATGTAAGAATCAGTTACATCGCAGACCAGCTATCTGTGCATACAAAGCATAGGTAAGGGTTTTAAAATGTGGGAGACTGAATGACTACTGTACAGGGGATGCCAGGCAGAAGGCTCTAATCCATCCCCTTACAATACCACTAAAATTCCCTCAAAGAGATAAAATCATAGAGTACTTAACATCACAGGTGTGAGAGTGGAATATTTATGGGAGATGAAATAAGTGTTCATTAGTGCCCAGTGCTGTTTCATATGAGAATATTTCTGAATCCTATAATTGGCCATTGTGTACTTGTATCTAATTAAGACACTTGGCATCTATACATTGCTACCTGTCTGAAAAAGCCACTCTGAGTCTACAAAACTATCATGGAAAAAGAAACCCTCTGAAATTTTCACCCCACAACACTATATAAAAGAAAAATGTTTCTTTGACAAGATCAGAAAAATATAGGAGAATATAGGAAAACAAGCCTATAATCATACAAATATAGGAAATACAGGATTTTTTGAAATTTATAGGAAATTATAGGAAATATAGGATCACTTTGAAGCCTGAGTTGATTAACAAAAGGTGAGAATCCTGTGAAGTGTTAGGCAGGAAGGGATAATTAGGTTTAGGATTGGTAACAGAAGATAACAGTCTATGTAAAACAGGTCAAGTTGAGTTCTTAGAATTTTTTCCTGAGACGGTACAAACAGATGTTTGTCGTCACGTAAGTCACAAAATGGCGTCACGTAAGTCACAAACAAACAGTTTCCAACTAACTAGTCATTTGGCTTGTTACGGGAGACACATTATGCTATACATCTGACCTAGAATTGTCATTTATGTGAAATAACAATTGTATCTAGAAAGACAGGGTCAAAATAATTTCATTCCAGTGCATTTAAAAAGAAAATGTACTCTCCATGGCTGCCCTTTGACGCTTATATTGCCAGCCATAACTTACAAATAATTGTTCCAAAAAATGTTAATTTCAGTTGAGCTATTTCCTCTGCTATGGAAAGAGTGCAATAATCCTAAGAATACTTGGGTGTTTACTTGTGTTTACATTTTCAGAAGTAGTTTTAACATAGATAGAGAAAAAGAACTAATCTTAAAGAGATTTTACAATTCACATCTTTTTGCACAGAAGTACATGCACTGGTACAGAAGTCTTCCATTTTGTGTGGCATTTCCATATGTGCTAATTGTGTAACAGTGGTATCATTGACTGATCATTTTCGTTGTCTTTCTCTTTTGCATTTTGTTTCTTTTCTTATTTGTTACTGTAGCTGCTGAAGATCCTTGGCAGGAAAATTTTCACCAATTTAGTTTCAGTCTTAAAAGTTTTTGAGAGCAATTTTGACCAGAAACTGTAAACTGAGAGAAAAATTAGGTAAACTGTGTGCTTTAGATCATTCAGCATGGTCAAGCCAGAAAGCTGAAAGCAGAGTACTGGCAGATGATATCAAAGTCAAGTCAGGGCATTTTTAATTGTGATTAGCAAAAAATGGCTCAGTGAGCATGAAATAAAGACAAATGTAGCCAACAATAACTGTAAAGTCTTGTTTGACCAGATTCATCTAATCTAGGCTACACTCTCATTACTTGTACAGGGTCCTCGTAATTCACTATACATGACATGGCTCATCTAGGGGAGACCTGTAAAAATGAACACGAGAAGGGCCAAACAGAGGCATACCTACAGTATACTTTTTTGTAATTCGGTGTATCAGCAGATAATTACATTCCATAGGTTTCCTTTCCCTGCAACTCTTGAGAAATCCTTGTACAGTAACTACTGTAAAATGGCTTTGATGAGAATGGTGATGATTGTTGGCAAAGCTGAACTGTACTACGAAATTTTCCATATTAAGTGATTTTAATGAACACATTGCAATGCATTGCATCCCTCCAAGGCTAGTACAGACCAAGACAGCCCTTTTTCCTTCCCCTCTTAGTACGCATCAAAAGGACAGTCAAATACATACAGTAGGGTTTTGTTGTGGTGCCTGCTACTGTACTAAAATTATGTGAAAATGGCATTTAAAATCTTATAATGCAATATTCCACAGTTTAGAAAACATAATAAAGGTGAACTGTGCACTGCGTACAGCCACTACAAGACCTCTGAGTGAAGAGTAGTGAGGATACATAGCAGTTTAAATGTGCTGGATGTGTTTTAAACTAGATTGAAAATTTGATGTTGGGTAATTATTGTACCCTACTGGCCTGTGTAAGTGTGTATATTGCATTCATCAGCACCACAAGGGGACTGAGTCTCCTAAGTAATACCTCTTTGAATGGTACTATATCTTCTTGATACTCAATTCCATCTGTATGATCTAAACATTCTAAATGGCATTTCAAATTCAAGACAGAGAGTGCAATAATTTGTTTCATTGCCATTTTGCAATTTAAAAGAATACATTTTGGCTTCTCTTAGGTTTCAGTGTACCCAGGTCAAAATCAAATGCCATACAATTTGGCTTCATCACTACAGTTCTGAGTGTGGTTTTGAAAATACTACGCGATGGCTTGAGACCAAATCATGGGACTATTAAAACACCTGAGGAGTCTTTGAAGTGCTAGGATTGGTTAAAAATAAGTGATTTCTTATCTGCATAGAGGGGCAGAAATGCCAAGTATCATTCACTTATCATATTGTGTTAAGGTGCTAACTTGAAACTGTCACGTAAGTCACGCCACCCTTTGTGACTTACGTGACGTCACGTAATTAACACTTTTCAAACTTTAATAGAAAAGAAGTTTTGGAATCAAATGTTTCCAAATGATGATAAGTTACTTTAACCCCCCACCCAACCTTTGCATATGTATTTCATCATTGTCTCTGGCATTGCCTATTTGTTGTAAAAAAACTTTTGCATGTTTTTTGTCACTTAAGTCACAGTGACAATGACCAGATTTAAACATTGTGTTTGATCCACATAGATGATAAATTATGAGTGCAGTGCTCAAGAAATGAATAATGGGATAGCTTTTCAGAGCTGCAATCAAGAAAGACATGCTCTATTTAGTTATTTTGCTTCATTTTTCTTCAAATTACCTTTTACCTATAATTCAGTCTTTTAAGTGTTCCATATCTAAGACATTCTTTGGTGTTGGCACTTTCCAAAGGAATGACTGAATCCATGAAAGTTTTACTAAAAGTGAAAGTTGCACCTGTCTACTAATCTTTAGAGTTGAAATTAGACACCTAGTACTGAGTTCTAATTTTACCCTATCAGGACCACTTTTCATGGAATGGCCCTCACTCTGTTTGGAGTGACTGCCTACTGCCTTTAATCTCCCCTGTTTTTGGCCAAAAACAGGGGTCTCGGGTGGAATTCCTTATGGGCTTAAAAGATCGTAATGATCTTGCCTGGAGTGAATAGCTGCATGCAATCACAGCTTGCTTCAGGATTTCCACTCTTGGCCTGCATTCCCATATACAGGAGTAAGTAGATGTACCTTTTGTCGAGCAGGTTGCATAGACAACAAATATTCAGCTGGCCTGTATGACAGGTTGTTCGGTTAATTGCTGCCCCACTGTGTAGAGTCAGGGATGTGTGCAGTTAAATGTTGTCCCGCCCGATCAGGACTTTATCCAGATGTAGCCGGGAAGGAAACACTTGATATGTACATTTCTGTAAATCACATCCTAGCTCAAGTCCCTGTTATGCCTGGGTTACAATTGACAAGTGCATAAGTGTTTAATGTAAAGTCAACCAGTTGTGTAACAAGGATGTGCTCAGGTTGAGGGGGGGCAGAGTGAACAAAATGTGCAAGTGTTAGGTAATAAAAACAACAGAACCAAGTCTTCCCAAAGTGGAGATCATTGAATCCCCTGCACTTCTTACTCAGGCTAGAGCATCCAAGAAAGCAGGGAACTTATAAGGAGGGTTTTAAAAAGCAAAAATTTACTTTTCGTGTGGGAAAGAGGAACTAGATCTATGCATTTTGGTGAAACTTTCGTTCAAATCGGAATTACTCAAGATATTAGCAAAAGAAGTTACATTTGTGACCCAAAGGCAAGTGGAAGTTATACTTGTAGGCAGCTCCCTGATATCACTTCCTCACATTGATAAGGAATGCTTTGTTTCCTTTGTTTATTCAGTCTGTTGAGTTGACCTTGCAATTAATAGGGATAGGATCTCCCCATGGGGAATGTGAAGTTTGTAATTTTCCCATGCCTCTTACAGTATGCAATCACATTGCAACAACATTCTATTGCTGAGGAGAAAATTTGTGATAAACTTTAAAGAAAAACAAAAGACTGCCCATTAATGTGAGGGTACTGTATGACATCATATGTGCTTGCTTCAAGTTCACTTTGTGTTGAAAATGTGACATCTGCTGATATCTTGAAAACCACACATCGGATTTCAATGGAAATTTCACCAGATTGCTTAGAATAAGTACCCCTCAAATATATCAATGCTTGATTTGAGCTTAGACCCTCCTTTTAACTACTGTATAGTTACCCCAACAAAAGTAACAAGCACTGAAAATTTTGCTTAATAATTTCTACTTCTTTTGCACTTCTTTTACAAATTTTAAAACTTCATTGTTATCATAAATTAAACCATGATTACGATTACTTTGCCATCGTAATCGATTATGACTACAATTACTTAGCAACTTTCACAAAAGTAGTCGATTACAATTATGATGACTTAAAAAATCTAATCGATTGTAATTGATTACGATTACTGATTACGATTGTCCCAAGCCTGGACTCTCTTGTAACTTTAGCCAGGCCCTGGCCAAGATGACACAATTTGGAAACACTGAAAAATATTTATTCCAGTGGTTGACTAGGCAGGTAGGCCTATTCAGTAAATGTGACCAGCTGCATGGGATCATCATGTTGTGCAATGGTATAAGATTTTTTTTTGGGATGTTTCATTTCCTTCAGAACAGAGCTAACTTAGGGGGTTACTGTACGTTTGAGGTTCGGTTAAGGTACAGTAGTGTCAGGGCTTACAGTATGGGGAAGATTTTTCTTTCAGTAAGATTACACGTGCAGAGGACATGTTACTGTACATAGCCATTAGAATTAGTGATGTTAACCATTTTCATTCACTTGGCTGCCTCTGAATGAGAACTATATTATCACCTATTATGGGAGTTCCTGAGCAATGGTGGGCTGCAGGCAGTCACTATGTCCTAGACTACAGATTATACACATAGTATGGGATGTTCAGAGACCATTTTATACAAAGATGTACAGTACTGCAATAGCATTAGCCCAGCCTGGAAACTTAAAGACTTCAGTGTAAGTTTAAGGAATTGTAAGCCTGGCCTTACCCACTCACAGAACAAGACCCTTGTACAATGCTGCCTGCACTTTTTGACCTATGTTCATACTGTATCACTGATATATCAGTCTCTGCAGAATATGGAGTGACTAGAATTGAAAAGGCAATGCTGAAAAACTTAAGTCTGACCTTACAATTCATTCCATAGTCCATACACCAGTTTTGTTCAAAGCTAGGAATCATATCTTACCTCAAGGAAAGTATAACAGAAAATCATACACTGGTATTACACCAAAGCATTTTGGTGAGCTAGTCGGCAATTATCTAGATAACAGTTTATTATTTTATAATATCCATGTACATGTATGTTTCTATGCATGTGATTTTGATTAATGTTTTCTATACAGTAAGGGAATTGGACTGTACATATGCTACTTGTAAAAAACAAAAGTGTGGTGCATTTTTATACATTTCTCTTTCAGACTCAGTTACTTTACAGCCCTAGAAGATGGCTCTCTACAAAATATCACTCCTACAGTAGCCTATAAAGTATAGGCTCTGTGTTTCTCATATACAGACTTGTGGGTACAGTCCTGTATGGACCATCACCAAAGCATGCTTTCAGAGCGACATCCCTACTAATTATGAGATACAGATGTGCATCTTGATGAAAAGTATGCCCATCCTCTACACATTTGAGTGTATGCAGAGTGAAGATACTGTGTACAGGTATGCAGAGTCAAGATAGAAACTAAATGGACAAAAGAACAGAACCCAAAGTCCAGAAACTAATTAGGGCATACTCAGGTTGTACACCATGGTCCACTCTACAGTGCTTGTTGAAACAAATATTGGGAAGGAGATTATCTGATTGAAACTTGCAAACTGAAAGGTTTTATGTTCTCATGGGGAAAAATCTAACAAAATCATCAGCACCAGCAAATATGATGTCATACAGTATCATTATCATAAAATGGATCATATTTAGTACATACAATTTCACATTCACTTGAAGGAGAGGTTGACAGTTTGCTAGTGCTTTACTCTACCTCATGAATGCTCTGAAAGACCTTCTTGGTGAAAAATTACATACTTGGATGGTTCATACCAGCGATTGCTGTATAATGTATTACCCTGCATACTGATACTGTATTTGATGAAGAGATGGACTGATTGTTGCTACGGTATCTAGACTAAAATCATGTGCATGCAGGTTTCACTTCACAGTTGACAGTAGGGTTGGACTTTAAGTTGCAAACTGTCATTGCCTGGAGGTTATGTACCTGTGTCATCTACAAAGCCAAGTGACTTTATGATGCAGTGTTTGCCATTTAAATTATTTCTCTGCTATGTCTTTATCATGGAATGAATGAAGTCAATGAACTTAAAAACACATGTGAAAAAAGGGAAAAATACATCACTATGGGAAAACAAGAGGCCTGATCATGCCAAAATTACAAACATTACTGCTCAATGTATGAAGAAGTAGAAATTGAAGAAACAGCATCAAGAAAACTGAGGATTTAGTAGATGCTTCTTAGTGATGATCGCTGATTGGTCAAAGCTTAAAACATGATTTACTTTATCTCCAAAGCTGATTTCTTTGTCTTTCAAGGAACACTAAAGCTGTGCCATATGCTGACATTATATGAATTATGCATACTAAAGATTTCAAAATTATAAAAGGAAGTCGCAAAGTTTCTGCAGTCTTGGCAGGGAACTGGAAGACATTCTCTGTTCATTTATTGCATATTTACTGAGATTTGCAAGATCAAAGGCAGTAGGCAGTCACCCCAAAATTTGCTTTGAAAAATCAGCAAAGTCTTGCAAATCTACTCTTATTGCATTACAAGCAGCTCTGAAGATGTTTTGAACATAACTATCTCAAACAGTAGGTAAAGCAAGGAGAAATTCTGGTTGAATTTCACACTTCACTAACAAAAAATTTGTCACATGATCAGAATAGGCCATTCATGAACTAGAGTGATGGGGCATAGTAACTCTGATTGAGGGGACTGCCTACTGCCTAAACTTGTCAAGTTCTCAAAGGTTCCACTATTTTGCATGTTTTTAAACTGAAAACTTTTGAAACTTAATTGTTTCCACTGTATGCTCCTGTTGCATGTCTGCCATGGTAATTAAAGAGCGAGAAGTAGCATGTCAGTGATAAATAATCATGATGTACAGTAGTCTGTGTTTACAAAAGGCACTGTGCTGTACTGAGAAAAATATCATAGTTTCTGATCTTGGATATTGGATAGGTACAGTTTATAGTCATTTGGGGCACAGTAACCCCTGCACCAAGCCTCCAAAGATGTATTAGCTCTTTTCTAATATACAACTTATATTATAGAGCCATACTTGTCTATTAAATTACTAACATAATTTATAGCAGTATTGTAGCTATGGGAAGAGCACCTCTGCTTCTCCCCTCCCACTCATGTGATCAGCCCCAGATATGAAATCTTACTGTAGCTAAGCTGTTGATTTGTAGACATCTGACTTACTTTTCAAACACCAAAGTGGCAGAACCCAAACTCTTGTTACAGTAAAGCACCACTTGTCCAGTGCTTTTCAAAAGGAAATATGTGTGTACTTGTAGGATGACAGCTTCATGTTCATTGTTTTTTGTGTATTTATTTACTGTACACAATGCAGTAGTGCAATTATTGTATCTATTTTTGTACAGACCAGCTTGTTCATCTTTACCCTCAAACATGGGTAAAATTTTTAACATTTGTTTTAATGATACAGTCCTGGGGTGGCCTGTAGCCAGACAAGGTAGTGAAGGAGGAGGGGGAGATGGCTTACTGGGGAAAAAAATTTCTGGGGGATAGATGTGTCACTTTGTTTTAAGGCAGTAGTAACTTAGAATTTTCAAAGGGGACAAAAACTTTTCAAGAGGTACCCCCCGGCCTGGCCCATCTTGGCTACAGGCTCTCTTGGGGGTAAAGTTACATTCACATTGTGTGTAATAATGAAGGATACCTATAGTCTAGATGCTAAACTGCTTCATCATTGTGAAAATCTTGATGAAAATATGTGTTCAGTAGTTACCTAGAGCATTTCATTTTCATTTCATTTCATTTGACATTTATTTCAGTCTTTTTTATCAGTGGATACAGTGTACAATTTCGTTAAAAGTAAAAGTAAATAGACTGGGGACAACTCAGAAAAAGCAATGGCTGCTTGTGGGAATGAGTTACCCCTTGACAAAAACAAAACAAAACAGGTACACGATTACTTATATAGTGGAGTGAAAAAGCTTACGAGATTCAGAAAGATATAGAATAACACTAAACAAAGCAAAGACACTTAGATGGAAATAAAATATAATTAAGCCTTAGTTCGCATTTAAATTTGCATTAAGTGATCTTTAAGAGATTTTTTGAAAGTACTTATACTACTGGAGCTACTACGAAGTCTTTCAGGTAAGTTATTCCAAGTTTTGGGCCCTAAAAAACAGATGCTATGCTGAGAGGCAGTTAAACGACAAAATGGAAGGGAAAAATTAATACGAGACGCACGGGTGGAATGGTCGTGGATATTGCAAGACAGAGTAAATAGGTTGTTAAAGATAGATGGTAGATTACCACAGATCCAGATATACATAAATATACTGATATTAAAACGATTTACATCAAATATTGATAAAGTCTTCATTTCTCTAAAGAGTTCATAAGTATGATAGTTTGCATCCTTATTAAAAATAATTTGAATTGCTCTTTTCTGAAGGATATGAAGTGACAAAAGCCTAGTGGGGTAAGTACCACCCCACACAACATTACAATAATTCAGATATGGGAAAATGAGTACATTATAGAGTGTGATAAGAATATTTCTTGGTAAAAGACTACGAAGACGATTTAATATACCAATGGCACACGAAAC
This sequence comes from Holothuria leucospilota, assembly GCA_029531755.1. Lineage (NCBI taxonomy): Eukaryota > Metazoa > Echinodermata > Holothuroidea > Aspidochirotida > Holothuriidae > Holothuria > Holothuria leucospilota. The sequence goes on along the minus strand of JAIZAY010000741.1, from coordinate 12,888 downwards.
CTTATTACAAACGTACTGGATATGGTCTCTCCAAGATAAGTTCTTGTCAATGTAAATACCAAGGAATTTAGCTGTACTGGATAGAGGAATAAGGGTACCATTGAAATTAATACTAGTGATAGTTGGATCAATGCTCTTATTGGGGGACCTGAAGACAACTGAAGAAGTTTTATTTACATTGAGAGAGAGTTTGTTTACACAGAACCAGGTGTGTATTTTGCTGAACTCATTTTGTACAGTGTTAAGAAGCGAATCCAAGTTGCGGTGGGAGTAAAAAAGATTGGTATCATCAGCATACAGGATGACATGGAAAAGCTTACTAGCATTGTGGAGATCATTTATGTAAATTATAAAAAGAAGAGGGCCAAGAATAGAGCCTTGGGGGACACCACAAGATATAGGCCGCGTGGGAGAGGAAACATTATTAAGAGTTACAGATTGGGAACGATCTGAGAGATAACTCTTGAACCAGGTTAAGGCGGGACCTCGAATGCCATAGTGATCAAGTTTACTGAGGAGAATATCATGATGTAGGGTATCAAAAGCTTTTGATAAGTCAAGGAACGTCCCTGAAACAAAATGGTTCTTTTCAAATGCACAAGTTAATAAGTCGGTAAAATGAAGTAAGGCGTGAGCAGTCGATCTTCCAGGAAGGAAACCAAATTGATAATCATACAAAACTTTATACTTATTTAAAAAGCTATAGACACGAGAAAACATAATTTTCTCCAGAATTTTGGAAAAACATGGGAGTATGGATATTGGTCTATAGTTACTGACACGCTCTTTGTCTCCACTTTTGTAAATTGGCACAACACGTGCTTTCTTCAATAAATTTGGTACAATGCCACTGCTGAAGGATAAATTACAAATGAAAACTAAGACATCAGAGAGAGAAAGAGCAACATATTTGACAACATTAGGGGGGATTTCATCATGTCCAGCAGCAGAATTTTTTAATGACATAATAACAGTTAATAATTCCTCATTATTAGTTGGGTTCAGAAACAGAGTATCACCTACTGGGGAGTGAAGAAAATTTCTGTAAGTGATAGCACTAACACTGGGAATTTTCTGCTGTGTGGCAGGACCAATATTTGTGAAAAAATCATTAAAAGTACAGGCAATATCATTTGAGTTAGAAATATGATTACTGTTGTGCAGAATATACTCAATTTTACTACTAGAGGTTTTCCCCTTAATGATAGAATTAATACATCCCCAGGTCTTCTTAATATCCCCTTTACAATCCTTAAAGGAATTCATGTAGAAGGTATGTTTTGCATATCTAATTACGTTTGTAAGGCGATTGCAAAATGCTTTATAAGCAGTAAGGTTATCATCGGATCGCTTTCGTAAATATTTTTTATACAATTTCTTTTTCGTATTGCATGAAGTGAACTCTTACAGCACCTTGATTGGGGAAGGGAGGGGGGAGGTCTTCTGGCTCTCCCAATCCCTGTGGGAAAGAGCCTGTATGCTCAAGTTTAAGGGTCCTTTTTAACTCTCTCTCACACCATATAATTTCAAACCAAACAAATGTAAATGAATTATTTCTTATACACAGCTTATGTACTGACTAAACAGAAGCAGAGAAGTCTGTTCTGTTCTTTGCTTTTTGCATTATATGTGTTACCTACAGTACAGTACTGAACAAAATATACAGCAAAGCAAAAAACAGAACAGACTTCTCTGCTTCTGTTTAGTCAGTAACATAAGCTGTGTATAATAAATAATTCATTTACATGTGTTTTGGTTTGAAATTATATGTGTGAGGAGAGTTACAAAAGGACCCTTAAACTCGAGCATACAGGCTCTTTCCCACAGGGAATTGGGAGAGCCAGGGAAGGACCCCCCCCCCCCCTCCCTTCCCAATCAAGGTGCTGTAAAGAGTTCACTTCATGCAATACGAAAAAGAAATTGTATATAAAAAATATTTACGGAAAGCGATCCGATGATAACCTTAACTGCTTATAAAGCATTTTGCAATCGCCTTACAAACGTAATGAGATATTGCAAAACATACCTTCTACCCAACATGACACATTCCTTTAAGGATTGTAAAGGGGATATTCAGAAGACCTGGGGATGAATTAATTCTATCATTAAGGGACAAACCTCTAGTTGTAAACTTGAGTATATTCTGCACAAACAGTAATCATATTTCTAACTCAAATGATATTGCCTGTACTTTTAATGACATTTTTTTTCACAATATATGGTACTGCCACACAGCAGAAAATTCCCAGTGTTAGTGCTATCACTTACAGAAATTTTTTCTCACTCCCCAGTAGGTGATACTACTGTTTCTGAACCCAACTAAATAATGAGGAATTATTAAACTGTTATTATGTCATTAAAAAATTCTGCTGCTGGACATGATGAAATCCCCCCTATGTTGTCAAATATTTTGCTCTTTCTCTCTCTGATGTCTTAGGTTTTCATTTGTAATTTACTCCTTCAGCAGTGGCATTGTACCAAAATTTATGAAGAAAGCAACGTACTGGTTGTGCCAATTTTACAAAAGCTGGAGACAAAGAGCGTGTCATTAGTAACTATAGACCAATATCCATTACTGCCATGTTTTTCCAAAATTCTGGATAAATTATGTTTTCTCGTGTCTATAGCTTTTGAAATAAGTATTAAAGTTTGTATGATTATCAAATTTGGTTTCCTTCCTGGAAGATCGACCCCTGCTCACGCCTTACTTCATTTTACCGACTTATTAACTTTGGTTCATTTGAAAAGAACCATTTTGTTTCAGGACGTTCCTTGACTTATCAAAAGCTTTGGAGATACCCTTACATCATGATAAATTTTTTTTTGTTTTCTTTTTTTCCTCAGTAAAACTTGATCACTATGGCATTCGAGGTCCCGCCTTAACCTGGTTCATAGAGTTATCTCTCAGATCGTTCCCAATCTGTAACTCTTAATAATGTTTCCTCTCCCACGCGGCATTATATCTTGTGGTGCTCCCCCAAGCTCTATTCTTGGCCCTCTCGCTTTTTTATAATTTACATAAATGATCTCGACAATGCATAGTAAGCCTTTCCATGTCATCCTGTATGATTGATGATACCAATCTTTTTACTCCCACCGCAACTTGGTTCGCTTCTTGAACACTGTACAAAAATGAGTTCAGCAAAATACACACCTGGTTCTGTGTAAACACACTCTCTCTCAATGTAAATTAAAACTTCTTCAGTTGTCTTCAGGTCCCCCAATAAGAGCATTGATCCAACTATCACTAGTATTAATTTCAATGGTACCCTATTCCTCTATCCAGTGACAGCTAAATTCCTTGGTATTTAACATTGACAGAACTTATCTTGGAGAGACCATATCCAGTACGTTTGTAATAAGGTTTCGTGTGCCATTGTGTATATTAAATCGTGACTTTCGTAGTCTTTTACCAAGAAATATTCCTTATCACACTCTATAATGTACTCATTTTTCCCATATCTGAAGTATGTAATGTTGTGTGGGGTGGTACTTACCCCACTAGGCTTTTGTCACTTCATATCCCTCAGAAAAAGAGCAATTCAAATTATTTTTTAATAAGGATGCAAACTATCATACTTATGAACTCTTTAGAGAAATGAAGACTTTATCATATTTGATGTAAATCGTTATTAATATCAGTATATTTATGTATATCTGGATCTGTGGTAATCTACCATCTATCTTTAACAACCTATTTTACTCTGTCCTTGCAATATCCACGACCATTCCACCGTGCGTCTCGCATCTAATTTTTCCCTTCCATTTTGTCGTTTAACTGCCTCTCAGCATAGCATCTGTTTTTTAGGGCCCCAAACTTGGAAATAACTTTACATGAAAGACTTCGTAGTAGCTCCAAGTAGTATAAGTACTTTGAAAAAAAATCTCTTAAAGATCACTAATGCAAATTAAATGCGAAACTAAGGCTTAATTATATTTTTAATTTTCCATCTAAGTGTCTTTGCTTTGTTTAGTGTTATTCTATATCTTTACTGAATATCGTAAGCTTTTTCACTCCACTATATAAGTAATCGTGTTGTACCTTTTTTTGTTTTGTTTTTGTCAATGGGTAACTCATTCCCACCAAGCAGCCATTGCTTTTTTCCTGAGTTGTCCCCAGTCTATTTACTTTTACTTTTAACGAAATTGTAACTGTATCCACTGATAAAAAAGACTGAAATTAAATGTCAAATGAAATGGAAATTGAAAAATGAAATGCTACTAGGTAATACTGAAACACATATTTTCATTCAAGATTGTCACAATGATGAAGACAGTTCTAGCATCTAGACTATAGGTATCCTTCATTATTACACCACCAATGTGAATGTAACTTTACCACCCAAGAGAGCCTGTAGCCAAGATGGGCCAGGCCGGGGGTACCTCCTTGAAAAGTTTTTCCCCTTTGGAAAATTCTAAGTTACTACTGCTTAACAACAAAGTGACAACTCTATCCCCCAGAAATTTTTTTCCCCAGTAAGCATCTCCCCTCCTCCTTCACTACCTTGTGCCTGGCTAACAGGCCACCCCAGGACTGTATCATTAAAACAACTGTTAAAAATTTTACCCATGTTTGAGGGTAAAGATGAACAAGTCTGGTCTGTAACAAAAAATAGATACAAATAATTGCAAGCTACTGCATTGTGTACAGTAAATAAATACACAAAAAACAATGAACATGAAGCTGTCATCCTACAAGTACACACATAATTTCCTTTGAAAAGCCACTGGACAAGTGGTGCTTTTACTGTAACTACGAGTTTGGGTTCTGCCACTTTGGTGTTTGGAAAAGTAAGTCAGATGTCTACAAATCAACAGCTTAGCTACAGTAAGATTTCATATCTGGGGCTGATCACATGGGAGTGGGAGGGGAGAAGCAGAGGTGCTCTTTCCCATAGCTACAATACTGCTATAAATGATGTTAGTAAATTAATAGACAAGTATGGCTCTATAATATAAAGTTGTATATTAGAAAAGAGCTAATACATCTTTGGAGCTTTGGTGCAGGGGTTACTGGTGCCCCAAATGAACTATAAAACTGTACCTATCCAATATCCAAGATCAGAAACTATGATATTTTTTCTCAGTACAGCACAGTGCCTTTTGTAAACACCAGACTACTGTACATCATGATTATTTATCACTGACATGCTACTTCTCGCTCTTTAAATTACCATGGCAGACATGCAACATGAGCATACAGTGGAAACAATTAAGTTTCAAAAGTTTTCAGTTTAAAAACATGCAAAATAGTGGAACCTTTTGAGAACTGGACAAGTTTAGGCGAGTAGGCAGTAGGGAGTCCCCTCAATCAGAGTTTCGATGCCCCATCACTCTAGTTCATGAATGGCCCTATTCTGATCATGTGACAAATTTTTTGTGTTAGTGAAGTGTGAAATTCAACCAGAATTTCTCCTTGCTGTTACCGACTGTTTGGATAGTTAGTTCAAAACATCTTCAGAGCTGCTTGTAATGCAATAAGAGTAGATTTGCAAGACTTTGCTGATTTTTCAAAGCAAATTTTTGGGGGGGTGGATGACTGCCTACTGCCTTGGATCTTGCAAATCTCAGTAAATATGCAATAAAATGAACAGAGAATGTCTTCCAGTTCCCTGCCAAGACTGCAGAAAATTTGCGACTCCTTTTATAATTTTGAAATCTTTAGTATGCATAATTCATATAATGTCAGCATATGGCACAGCTTTAAGTGTTCCTGAAAGACAAAGAAATCAGCTTTGGAGCATAAAGTAAATCATGTTTAAGCTTTGACCAATCAAGCGATCATCACTAAGAAGCATCTACTAAATCCTCAGTTTTCTGATGCTGTTTCTTCAATTTCTACTTTCTTCCATACATTTAGCAGTAATGTTTTGTAATTTTGGCAGGATCAGGCCTCTTGTTTTCCCATAGTGATGTATTTTTCCATTTTTTTCACATGTTTTTTTAAGTTCATTGACGTCATTCATTCCATGATAAAGACATAGCAGAGAAAATAATTTAAATGGCAAACACCTGCATCATAAAGTCACTTGGCCTTTGGTAGATGACACAGGTACATAACCTCCAGGCAATGACAGTTTGACAACTTAAAGTCCAACCCTACTGTCAACTGTGAAGTGAAACCTGCATGCACATGATTTTAGTCTAGATACCGTTAGCAACAATCAGTCCATCTCTTCATCAAGAATACAGTATCAGTATGCAGGGTAATACATTATACAGCATCGCTGGTATGAACCATCCAAGTATGTAATTTTTCACCAAGAATGTCTTTCAGAGCATTCTGGAGGTAGAGTAAAGCACTAGCAAACTGTCAACCTCTCCTTCAAGTGAATGTGAAATTGTATGTACTAAATATGATCCATTTTATGATAATGATACTGTATGGACATCATATTTTGCTGGTGCTGATGATTTTGTTAGATTTTTCCCATGAGAACATAAAACCTTTCAGTTTGCAAGTTTCAATCAGATAATCTCCTTCCCAATATGTTGTTTCAACAAGCACTGTAGAGTGAACCAGATGTGTACAACCTGAGTAATGCCCTAATTAGTTTCTGGACTTTGGGTTCTGTTCTTTATGTTCCATTTAGTTTCTATCTTGACTCTGCATACCTGTACACAGTAATCTTCACTCTGGGCAATACACTCAAAATGTGTAGAGGATGGCATACTTTTTATCAAGCGATCACATCTGTATCTCATAATTAGTAGGGATGTCGCTCTGAAAGCATGCTGTTGGTGATGGTCCATACAGGGACTGTACCCACAAGTCTGTATATGAGAAACCACAGAGCCTATACTTATTAGCTACTGTAGGAGTGATATTTTGTAGAGAGCCATCTTCTAGGGCTGTAAAGTAACTGAGTCCTGAAAGAGAAATGTATAAAAATGCACCACACTTTTGTTTTTTACAAGAAGCATATGTACAGTCCAATTCCCTTACTGTATTAGAAAACATTAATCAAAATCACATGCATAGAAACATACATTTGGTACATGATATTATAAAATAATAAACTGTTATCTTGATAATTGCCGACTAGCTCACCAAAATGCTTTGGTGTAATACCAGTGTATGATTTTCTGTTATACTTTCCTTGAGGTAAGATATGGATTCACTAGCTTTGAACAAAACTGAGTGTATGGACTATGGAATGAATTGCTAAGGTCAGACTTAAGTTTTTCAGCATTGCTTTTCAATTCATAGTCACTCCATATTCTGCAGAGACTGATATATCAGTGATACAGTATGAAACATAGGTCAAAAAGTGCAGGCAGCAATTGTACAAGGGTCTTGTTCTGTGAGTGGGTAAGGCCAGGCTTACAATTCCTTAAACTTACACTGAAGTCTTTAAGTTTTCCAGGCTGGGCTAATGCTATTGCAGTACTGTACATCCTTTGTATAAAATGGTCTCTGAACGTCCTTTATCCATTACTATGTGTATAATCTGTTAGTCTAGGACATAGTGACTGCCTGCAGCCCACCATTGCTCAGGAACTCCCATAATAGGTGATAATATAGTTTCTCATTCAGAGGCAGCCAATGGTGAATTGAAATGGTTAACATCACTAATTCTAATGGCGTATGTACAGTAACATGTCCTCTGCACGTGTAATGCTTACTGAAGAAAAATCTTCCCCATACTGTAAGCCCTGACACTACTGTACCTTAACGGAACCTCAAACGTACAGTAACCCCCTAAGTTAGCTCTGTTCTGAAGGAAATGAAACATCCCAAAAAAAAATCTTATACCATTGCACAACTATGGATGATCCCATGGCAGCTGGTCACATTTTACTGAATAGGGCTACCTGCCTAGTCAACCACTGGAATAAATATTTTCATGTTTCCAATTGTGTCATCTTGGCCAGGGCCTGGCTAAAGTTACAAGAGAGTCCAGGCTTGGGACAATCGTAGATCAGTAAATCGTATCAATGACAAATCGATTAGATTTTTTAAGTTCATTCATAATTGTTAAATCGACTACTTTTGTGAAAGTTGCTAAGTAATTGTAGTCATAATCGATTCGGATGGCAAAAGTAATCGTAATCATGGTTTTAATTTATGAATAACAATGAAGTTTTGAAAATTTGTAAAAGAATTGGCAAAAGAAGTAGAAATTATTAAGCAAAATTTTTCAGTGCTTGTTACTTTTGTCGGGGTAAGCTTGTACAGTAGTATAAAAGGAGGGTCTAAGCTCAAATCAAGCATTGATATATTTGGAGGGGTACTTATTCTAAGCAATCCTGGTGAAATTTCATTGAAATCCGATGTGTGGTTTTCAAGATATCAGCAGATGTCACATTTTCAACACAAAGTTGAACTTGAAGCAAGCACATATGATGTCATACAGTACCCTCACATTAATGGGCAGTCTTTTGTTTTTCTTTAAAGTTTATCACAAATTTTCTCCTCAGCAAAAGAATGTTGTTGCAATGTGATTGCATACTGTAAGAGGCATGGGAAAATTACAAACTTCACATTCCCATGGGGAGATCCTATCCCTATTAATTGCAAGGTCAACTCAACAGACTGAATAAACAAAGGAAACAAAGCATTCCTTATCAATGTGAGGAAGTGATATCAGGGAGCTGCCTACAAGTATAACTTCCACTTGCCTTTGGGTCACAAATGTAACTTCTTTTGCTAATATCTTGAGTAATTCCGATTTGAACGAAAGTTTCACCAAAATGCATAGATTTAGTTCCTCTTTCCCATACGAAAAGTAAATTTTTGCTTTTTAAAACCCTCCTTATAAGTTCCCTGCTTTCTTGGATGCTCTAGCCTGAGTAAGAAGTGCAGGGGATTCAATGATCTCCACTTTGGGAAGACTTGGTTCTGTTGTTTTTATTACCTAACACTTGCACATTTTGTTCACTCTGCCCCCCCCCCCTCCCCCCCCCCCCCCCCCCTCCCCCCCCCCCCCAACCTGAGCACATCCCTTGTTACACAACTGGTGACTTTACATTAAACCACTTATGCACTTGTCAATTGTAACCCTAGGCATAAACAGGGACTTGAGCTAGGATGTGATTTACAGAAATGTACATATCAAGTGTTTCGCTTCCCGGCTCCATCTGGATAAAGTCCTGATCGGCGGGACAACATTTAACTGCACACATCCTGACTCTACACAGTGGGGCAGCAATTAACCGTACAACCTGTCATACAGGCCCAGCTGAATATTTGTTGTCTATGCAACCTGCTCGACAAAAGGTACATTCTACTTACTCCTGTAATATGGGAATGCAGGCCAAGAGTGGAAATCCTGAAGCAAGCTGTGATTGCATGCAGCTATTCACTCCAGCAAAGATCATTACGATCTTTTTAAGCCCATAAGGAATTCCACCCGGAGACCCCTGTTTTTGGCCAAAACAGGGGAGATTAAAGGCAGTAGGCAGTCACTCCAAACAGAGTGAGGGCCATTCCATGAAAAAGTGTGGTCCTAGATAGGGTTAAAATTAGAACTCAGTACTAGGTGTCTAATTTCAACTCTAAAGATTAGTAGACAGTGCAACTTTCACGTTTAGTAAAACTTTCATGGATTCAGTCATTCTTTGGGAAAGTGCCAACACAAACGAATGTCCTTAGATATGGAACACTTAAAAGACTGAATTATAGGTAAAAGGTAATTTGACTGACGAGAAAAATGAAGCAAAATAACTAAATAGAGCATAGTCTTTCTTGATTGCAGCTCTGAAAAGCTATTACCCATTATTCATTTCTTGAGCACTGCACCTCATTAATTTATCATCTATGTTGATCAAACCCAATGTTTAAATCTGGTCATTGTCACTGTGACTTAAGTGACAAAAAACATTGCAAAGTTTTTTTTACAACAAATAGGCAATGCCAGAGACAATGAAGAAAATACATATGCAAAGGTTGGGTGGGGGGTTAAAGTAACTTATCATCATTTTGGAAACATTTGATTCAAAACTTCTTTTCTATTAAAGTTGAAAAGGTTAATTACGTGAACGTCACGTAAGTCACAAAGGGTGGCTGTGACTTACGTGACAATTTCAAGTTAGCACCTTAACACAATATGATAAGTGAATGATACACCAGGCATTTCTTGCCCACTCTATGCAGATAGAAATCACTATTTTTTAACAATCCTAGCACTTCAAAGACTCCTCAGGTGTTTTAATAGTCCCATGATTTGGTCTCAAGCCATCGCGTAGTATTTTCAAAACCACACTCAGAACTGTAGTGATGAGCCAAATTGGTATGGCATTTGATTTTGACCTGGGTACACTGAAACCTAAGAGAAGCCAAAATGTATTCTTTTAAATTGCAAAATGGCATATGAAACAAATTATTGCACTCTCTGTCTTGAATTTGAAATGCCATTTAGAATGTTTTAGATCATACAGATGGAATTGAGTATCAAGAAAGATATAGTACCATTCAAAGAGGTATTACCTTAGGAGACTCAGTCCCCTTGTGGTGCTGATGAAGGCAAATATACACCACTTACACAGGCCAGTAGGGTACAATAATTACCCAACATCAAATTTTCAATCTAGTTTTAAAACACATCCAGCAACATTTTTTAAACTGCTATGTATCCTCACTACTCTTCACTCAGAGGTCTTGTAGTGGCTGTTACGCAGTGCACAGTTCACCTTTATTATGTTTTCTAAACTGTGGAATATTGCATTATAAGATTTTAAAATGCATTTTCACATAATTTTAGTACAGTAGCAGGCACCACAACAAAACCCTACTGTAATGTATTTGCCTGTCCTTTTGATGCGTACTAAGAGGGAAGGAAAAAGGGCTGTCTTGGTCTGTACTAGCCTTGGATGGATGCAATGCATTGGCATGAATGTGTTCAGTTAAAATCACTTAATATGGAAAATTTCGTAGATACAGTTCAGCTTGCCAACAATCATCACCATATCTCATCAAAGCCATTTTACAGTAGTTACTGTAGCAAGGGTTTCTCAAGAGTTGCAGGGAAAGGAAACCTATGGAATGTAATATCTGCTGCTACACCGAATTACAAAAAAGTAACTGTAGTTATGCCTCTGTTTGGCCCTTCAGCGTGTTCATTTTTACAGGTCTCCCCTAGATGAAGCCATGTCATGTATAGGTGAATTAAGGGACCCTGTACAAGTAATGAGAGTGTAGCCTAGGTAAAAAAATTAGTATGAATTCTGGTCAAACAAGACTTTACAGTTATTGTTGAGCTACATTTGCCCTTATTTTCATGCTCACTGAGCCATTTTTTGCTAAGCACCAATTAAAAATGCACGACTTGACTTTTGATATCATCTGCCAGTACTCTGCTTTCAGCTTTTTGGCTTGACCATGCTGAATGATCTAAAGCACACAGTTTACCTAATTTTTCTCTCAAGTTTACAGTTTCTGGTCAAAATTTGCTCTCAAAAACCTTTTTAAAGACTGAAACTAAATTGGTGAAAATTTTCTGCCAAAGGATTCTTCAGCAAGCTACAGTAACAAATAAGAAAAGAAACATACTGCAAAGAGGAAAGACAACGAAAATGATCCAGTCAATGATACCACTGTTACACTAATTAGCACATATGGAAAATGCCACACAAAATGGAAGACTTCTGTACCAGTGCATGTACTTCTGATGCAAAACGATGTGGAATTGTAAAATCTCTTTAAGATTAGTTCTTTTTCTCTAATCTATGTTAAAATGCTACTTCTGAAAATGTAAACACAAGTAAACACCAAGTATTCCTAGGATTATTGCACTCTTCCATAGCAGAGGAAATAGCTCAACTGAAATTAACATTTTTTGGAACAATTATTTGTAACGTTATGGCTGGCAATATAAGCGTCAAAGGGCAAGCCATGGAGCGTACATTTTCTTTTTAAATGCACTGGAATGAAATTATTTTGACCCTGTCTTTCTAGATACAATTGTTATTTTCACATAAATGACAATTCTAGGTCAGATGTATAGCATAATGTGTCCTCCCGTAACAAGCCAAATGGACTAGTTAGTTGGAAACTGTTTTGTTTGTGACTTACGTGACGCACCCAAGATTTTGTGCACTTACGTGACGAACAACATCTGTTTGTACCGTCTCAGGAAAAAATTCTAAGAACTCAACTTGACCTGTTTTACATAGACTGTTATCTTCTGTTAATACCAATCCTAAAACCTAATTATCCTTCCTGCCTAACACTTCACAGGATTCTCACCTTTTGTTAATCAACTCACTTTCAAGTGATCCTATATTTCCTATAATTTTCCTATCCCACACTTTCAAAAAAATTCCTGTATTTCCTATATTTGTATGATTATAGGCTTGTTTCCTATTTCTCCTATATTTTTTTTCTGATCTTGTCAAGAACATTTTTCTTTTATATAGTGTTGTTGGGTGAAATTTCAGAGGGTTTTCATTTTTCCATGATAGTTTTGTAGACTCAGGAGTGGCTTTTCAGACAGTAGCAATGTATAGATGGCCCAAGTGCTTAATTAGATACAAGTACACAATGGGCCAATTTATAGATTCAGAATATCTCATATGAAACGCCCTGGGCACTAATGAACACTTTATTTCTCCCCATAAAATATTCCACTCTCAGCACCTGTGTGTTAATTACTCTATGATTTTTCTCTTTGAGGGAATTTTAGTGTATTGTAAGGGGATGGTTAGGCCTTCTGCCTGGCATCCTGTACAGTAGTCATTCAGTCTCCCACCATTTTTAAAACCCTTACTATGCTTTGTATGCACCGATAGCTGGTCTGCGATGTAACTGATTCTTACTTAAAATATTGTAGTACAATGGGTTTAAATACCAATATTCTCTCTGTCACATCTGCCATCTTTCTCAAACTTTGCTAACCAAATGTTAGAATCAGTTGATTGTCCAAAGTGTTGTACAATTAAAATTTCCCC
>JAIZAY010001350.1:0-15980 GCA_029531755.1 Holothuria leucospilota | reverse complement strand
AAATGTGATCAAGATAGATTTTGTGTCCAAATCTTATCCCTTAAAAGGTACAGTCAACATCTTTTTTAATAGCTTTGTGCATAATATAACTGTACTGTATGAGATTTAAAAAACTGCAAATCTCAGTAAACTACAAAAATTGCTTTTGTTTGGATGTTTAAAAGTACTGTGCCACGTGGATTAATGGTGCGTACTGTACTGCAAAGAAAAACTGCATTATGTTCACTGTGGAGATGTGAATTCAAAATGTCATACTTCTCCCATTTTAATATTCTCCCCTTGAGCTGTAAATGTTATTATGAGACTGTGCAAGTATAATTATGGTGCTTATAATGGGTGCACAAGTGCATTGTTTCCATTGGACATACTAAACGAGATAACTGGGCTCAGGCTTTACATTTACGGAGTACACTGTTAATGTAGACTAGGCGATATTCATACGACGGAATAATGTCCCAATTTCCTATATTTACAATGAAAAAGCAATGCCACAAACAGTATTCACGGTCACTATGAACTATTAATACTGGTACACTTAAGAACATTTTTGAACATAGGGGAAAGAAGCATAAATTTTCTCCCAGAATGTAAAAACTTGTATGGGAATTTAAACAAAAAAAGCTTACAAATCTATAAAACAGAAGTCTGTAATGTGCATGTTCACTTGTACTTTCTACAGTATATAGTTTTGTAGGAGGAGATGGTAGGGTGGGGACAGGGGGAGAGGAGGCCAGACTAGCCAATTTTCACCATTTAACAGTGAGTCTCACATTATCAGGCATACTCTTCACATTTCATTCAGGCAATGCCGAGATAAGATTATTTAGACCAAGATCAGTGGCAGCTTTCCATCTGCTGGTTAAGATGAATAATTGAATCGCAGAAGTATCATTAGCTAGAAGAAGATGAACCAATCTTTTTGCAAACAATCAATTTTGTTAGATGGCCATCTTAACTTTATTTAGAGGGTGAACTATCTAAAATCTTCTTACTGTTGTTTAGCAGTCACGTTTTTCATAATGAGGTAACAGTATGAGACTGTTTAAAATCTTCAGGTTTGAGATGTGATTTCTTCAAGAACATCACAGGTTTGCCATCTATGAGAGTGGCAAGTCTGGGCAGACAAGAACCTTCCCAATCAGATCTCTTTCTTGCCCCTTGGCTTGTCCATCTCAGCACCTTGCCGCTAAATGAGGCTGGTGATGACCAAGGCAACAACCATAGTGCAATACATACAGTGTGACAGCTTGTGGGCCAGTTCCTTAACCCCTTGCATCCAAAATATTTTCCTCACCCTTCTATGCAGGTTTCTAGCCAGCTTTTTTGCCCCAAACCGGGCGGTAATTAAAAGTGAAACTATCTACACCGATGCTGAAGGCATCGATGCGATTGCATAGCGATTCGCCCATTCAGCGTGGGGTCAAGGGGCCCGCCTTAGGGCCCCTTATGGGGTCCAAGGGGCGAAGCCCCCGGAAAGCTCTGCGACTTTTACATTTTTAGAAGTAGTCACCCCCTTTCAAATTCACACCATTTTTTGCGAACACTATTTTTACTTACAAACTTTATTTCGAATGACCGTACGTAACTCATTGTTACTGTACTACAATAGGTGGGGCTTTCCTAGTCTAACGATGCCATATTCTGGCGGGAAAGCTCTGAAAAATGTGTTGTGTTTTTGGCGTGAATCTGCTTTTATTGTAGACAAGAACATTGTCAGTTGATCGATTATTCGATTAAATCGACACTCACCCAAAGTTCAAAACTGAACCAAATTTATACAGATAAGATCAGGAACACTCATAAACTTTTACAGACACAGGTATTTGACTTTTCTTTTAAAAATGTTGTACGAAAAAGGAGGAGCTCGAGGTAGAAATCAATTCAAGGAGACTCAAATTTTCGCAACGAAATCGTGTCGTTTTGTTTCAAATCGAAAATTACTGATAAAAGCAACGTGACGGAAAAATAACCGATAGAGAAAAAATGAGTACGCATATAAGGGTCAATAACTTTCTCCAGAGGGAATTGGGGACCTTTTCTGACTCCGCCCCAAGGCTAAAAAGCAAGCTAACTCGCAGCTGTTCAGACATCGACAATCAAGAACTGTCAGTTTTCTGGATGGTTTTACCCTGACGGGATTACATATTCCCTTAAAACCTTACAATCTTCGACTCAAATGTTCCTGCTTTCGAGCATGCTGACGCACCTTCGGGTGGATCAGCTAGACATCGAGTAAAATCGTATCGCATCGAAAATTGCTATCTTTTAATCCTCGTGTGCCACACAGTGTAGCCTACTATATGCCGTGGAACTTTCTAGTACATTATACCAAGTATACCGTAGGAACGGCCTTTCTCTGCATGCAGAGCCAATAAATACTTTGCCTGCACGTAGTGTACACTCAAAACATTAGTATTGACAGAAAAAATCCTAGCTATTGTCATCCGTTATGCCTTCTGCCCTGGCTAGTTAACTTAGTATAAATGTTCCACAGCAAGCTCACCCACATTCGTACGTTCGTACCTAGCTGTAGCTTCGTTGTTAAAATCCGGGCACCTTTCAATCTCAGTGTCAAAAAACTTCGCACCAGCGCCCATTTTGGTGACTAAAATATGATGCAATAGTGCATTGTTTGGCCCAATAACTTTTCATGAATATTTAGTGTTTACAGGCTTATCTTAGTACTTCACACATGGCAGTGTTGAGTTGGCATAATGGTGAAACACTTAACCGTTCATCGAGGTGGTTTTTCCTTTTTGGTATTAACTCGAGGTATTAACGAAGTGAGGTATAGTCTAGGCCTAATTTAGGCTATTGCAACTCTTGTTAGGCTGTCAACTTTTTTTTGTTACAATGGAGGCATATATCCTGCAGTGAACTGTCATTTACTACACCACTCGCAAGGACGGGGATACGTCGGTATATGGGGAATGGGACTCAATTAAAACACTGTGAATAGATGTTTTCAGGGGCTTTAGAAAAAAATTCCGATTTTAATTTTTTTTTTTTTTTTTTATCAAAAGTTTTGAACGCTAAGTTAACTGATGCAAAGTTTGAGGAATGTTGATTTGCGTGTTATTACACATGGGGGTTTTCTGTTTAGCTTTCACGAGCCATATGGTCGACCAGAATCTTTGTAAACAAGCTAGTAAGTAATGATGACCTTGTCATGCTTTTCACACATAAGACGTATGTTTCACATTTGGGGAATGGGCCCTATAAAGGTCAGTTGATATACTGCCCACTATTCATTACGTATGTGAGATCCTACCTGCTCTACTTTATTCTCCTGTGAAAAATAGCAGGTTCGATTTGGCGAAGCCTAGATCAGTTCTCGTATTAGTAAAGTTTATGGTTTGGACCAAACCATTCAGGTCACGACTTCTAGTAGACGAGGACCACTTGTCCCACGTGACGTTACCCCTGTTTGTACGACGCCGGACACAACTGTAAATGTAGACGCGTTAGCTCGAGTATACTTGGTCCCTGAAGACCGTGGATAAGGTCCCCGCCTGGATCGTTAGTGTGATGCCCCAGTTTCCGTGGCCTCACAAGGAGGGGACGCCGGAAAGGGTAAATCGCCACCGCTTGGACTTGAGAGGGCGGACACGAGCGGGGCTACCTATACCGACGCCAAGATGTATCTACCACTAAACTGGGGCACCGAAAGATGCAATCTGTTTAAAATAGATGTAATTATTAAGTGTATTACTGATATATGAGATGTGAAATGTTGCCTATTCTGTTGATTATTCATAGAGGCAAAGAGTGTGGCTGATGAGAGTCCTGAGTAATTTGAATATATTGTGTATTTTTTTTGGCCTTATATACCTTTTAGGAAATTGCGTTTTTTTTGAATAATTAGGTTTCGAGTCTCTGAGTATGACTTGGATCATGTTTTTAATAGGACTGCGTTCTGTACACGAGTAATCAACGAACCCGACCGCTCCATTTAGCACTTATGAGCTCTGCAGAGAGGTTATCCCCAACCTAAGAGAAGGGGTTGGACAGTGTAGAAAAAGTGACCTCACAACAAATACTTCAGAAAAAACTCTGAAATGGTTATATCTGTGATAATTTTTATCTCTTTCATTGCGCTTCTTTTTTCAACGAAGAAAAAAAAACAAGCAAACAAGCAAGTGGCTCAATCTTCTGGGGAAATGACAAATGCAGGATGATTTTTTCGCATGAATATTTTTTTCGGAACCGGGTAGTAAATTTGGAACTGGCTTAAACCATCGGGCGGGCGGGTACTCTCGTACACGGGTTACCCGTGCAAACACTTTCTATAGGCCTATTGAACACGTGCAGAGCATATGCAGTGAGTCTATATATACCAGCCGCTCTTCACTACAAGGATACGGTGTGAAAATTTTGCGATGTGGAGGTCGGAAAGTAAGAGAATCTGCGACAGTTGCAATCGGGGCAGGATGATGAGCTAAAAAAAGTAAACATATCAGGGCTCATGGTTGTGTTGGTTTAACTGAAAGTCCACATTTTATATACAGTTTTAGTAGTGCTTAATCCATAGGCCTACAATTTTAAACGGGGCGCACAACTTTCAAACCGGGTGCTGAGAAGCGAAATCAAATTCAAACCGGGCGCACCGCCCAGTTAAAATGGGCTGGCTAGAACCCATATGCACCCTGAATCAAAGGCATTATGCCACTACTGTAAGTTCATGTACATTAAGAGAGTGCTCTTCAAGAATTTCACATGCTGTTTTGTTTATAAACTGGGAGAATATGACATTCCCCCAAGTTAAAAATGTATGTGTACGGTATTACATGCATAGTGGGTGCATATAGCCTACTATACTGTTACTGTATGGCATTGTTATTCACAGTTTAAATAGGATTAACTGGGGAGATTAATTATTAACTGTATGTACATCCCCAATGTACAGCAGTATCTCACTGTGTAATGCATGTAGTGTATTGCAGAGGTGTATGAATGGACCCATATGGTACACTGCCACTGGGTGATACATGGCACTTATATTTCCCCCTGAGTAACAAAATGTCTTCATAAACACTCTAAAAGTTGTTTGTGCAGTTTTGTACAAACTACATGCGCAATATTTGTCCCCAATGTACAAAACAGTAACAGTCACTGTGTAATGCATGTACAGTAGTATATTGCAAAGGTTTATGAATTGACCCATGTATAATAGACTGGGAGAAATATGACACATATTTCCCCCTAAGTTAAAAATGTGTAAGTGTACAGTATTAAAGTACATGCATAGTGGTGTATAACACAGGTACTGTAATGTGTGTACATTGTTTTTTCACTGTTTTCAATAGGATTACTGGAGAGATCAGATTATCATCTGTATGTACTGTACTGTACATCACCAATGTACAGTACCAGTATCAGTGGGTGTCTAGAAAAGTAAGACCTAGAAACATAAGAACTAAGACCTAGAAACATGAGACCTAAGACCCTGAGAAAAATTCATACTGCCATTGCCAGGAACCATCAAAGATACTGTAATACATATTTCAGACTATGATTAATG
This sequence comes from Holothuria leucospilota, assembly GCA_029531755.1. Taxonomy (NCBI): domain Eukaryota; kingdom Metazoa; phylum Echinodermata; class Holothuroidea; order Aspidochirotida; family Holothuriidae; genus Holothuria; species Holothuria leucospilota. Next base: position 10,459 of record JAIZAY010001350.1, on the reverse strand, counting down.
CAAAAATAAACCACAAACTGGGTGTGGGTGATTTTTCATCAGGGTCTTATGTTTCTAGACCCCTGTGTGGGTGTCTAGAAAAGTAAGACCTAGAAACATAAGACCTAAGACCTAGAAACATAAGACCCTGAGAAAAATTCATACTGCCATTGCCAGGAACCATCAAAGATACTGTAATACATATTTCAGACTATGATTAATGCAAAAATAAACCACAAACTGGGTGTGGGTGATTTTTCATCAGGGTCTTATGTTTCTAGACCCCTGTGTGGGTGTCTAGAAAAGTAAGACCTAGAAACATAAGACCTAAGACCTAGAAACATAAGACCTAAGACCTAAGACCCTGAGAAAAATTCATGCTGCCGCTGTCAGCAGGGTTTTCACTCATCATTTTTTTTTTCAGGAGTCACTAACCCTTTAGAATGAATTTACAAGTGTTAACTAAAAAAGAAGGGGTCGAAGTAAATTTGAGTTTCATGCAACAAACTTTATTCCTGTTTTTGTCTAGAAGAAGCAACATAAAACATACTGAAACGAGGTGAGTATTCACTTCTGTGATAAGAACCTTCGTGTAGACTGTAGCTTACGTCATACACTGTAACTTGAAACTTCAAATATATCAATTATGATCGTAAAGTTCTCCCACCAAAACATGCGCCATGCACCAGACACACTTAAAATTGAAACACATGCTTTTAGTACGTGCTAGTAGCGCTAATAGGCATGTACAGAAGCCTGTGATGTAGTCCTCTCTGTACGATTCGATCATTGCAATAACAGACCTGTCAACCTCCAAATTTCTAAACCTGGAGATTTTCACAAAAACCCTGGAGAATGGTACCTCAAACCTGGAGATTTACAATTTGTTCTGTAGTACCTCTAAATAGATCTTACTCAGGGGCGGCTCAAGGGTATTTTCATGGGGGGGGGGGGACAAAGCATGTCTAGGGTGAGTGATCGCCGTCCTGGGGGAGGGGTGTCCCCTCTCCTTTGAGAAATCGTTGCTAATTAAAGGCTGCTTAGATGTAAAATTGTGCTGTCTTTTGTATATTTTTTTAACTGATTATATATGGCTGGAAAATGTTGAAAAGTAAAAGAATTCTACTTTGAATTTTGATTGGGTGAAAGAGGGCAGCGTATCTTATTTTTCTAGACACCCACACAGGGATCTAGAAACATAAGACCCTGATGAAAAATCACCCACACCCAGTTTGTGGTTTATTTTTGCATTAATCATAGTCTGAAATATGTATTACAGTATCTTTGATGGTTCCTGACAGTGGCAGTATGAATTTTTCTCAGGGTCTTATGTTTCTAGGTCTTAGGTCTTACTTTTCTAGACACCCACATAGGGATCTAGAAACATAAGACCCTGGTGAAAAATCACCCACACCCAGTTTGTGGTTTATTTTTGCATTAATCATAGTCTGAAATATGTATTACAGTATCTTTGATGGTTCCTGACAGCGGCAGTATGAATTTTTCTCAGGGTCTTATGTTTCTAGGTCTTAGGTCTTATGTTTCTAGGTCTTAGGTCTTATGTTTCTAGGTCTTAGGTCTTATTTTTCTAGGTCTTACTTTTCTAGACACCCCAGTATCAGTCACTGTGTAATGTATGAGTGTATTGCAAAGGTTTATGAATTGACCCATACCTAGTACACTTGGGAGAAATATGACACTTATTTTTCCCCTGAGTTAAAAATGTATATAAAGTATTACAGTACAAGCATAGTGGTGCATATACAGCTAGGTACGTACTGTAATGTGTGTGCATTGTTTTACACTCATTTTAAGTACGATTGTCAACTGTGTGTACATCCCCAGTGTACTGTGCAGTACGGTATCAGTCACTGTGTAGTGTATGTAGTGTATTGCAAAGGTTGATGAATGGAACCATATAGTACACTGGGAGAAATATGACACTTATATTTCCCCCTCAGGGATTCCGCCAGAAACTCAAAAAAAGGGGGGGGTGGGGGATTTATTACTGCTAAATCCAACTTGATGATGACCTAGGCCAAAGTTGCAAGTGGGTTCAGGGGGAGAAAAGCTTGCTTCAAGGCCCCTATTTGGTGTGATTTGAAGGGTTTTAAAGGCCATTTATTTATGTAAGTTTCAAACATTGTTGCAAAAGTGTCTTTTTCTCAAGTAAGAAACCAAGATATTGACAATTTTTTATGTTTTTTATGGAAATGGGGGGGGGGGGGAGATTTTACCAACCTTCTTCTGGGAAGGTGGGGACAAATCCTCCCCCCCCCCCCCTCGATGGAAACCCTGCCACTACTGTAGGTTACAAAATGTCTTCATAAATACTGTAATAAGTTGTTTGTGCAGTTTGGTACTAACTACTGCACAGTATTGTACATGTGCAATGTTTGTCTTTGAACTATAAATGAGGATTATGTGTGAGACCGTACTGTCCACTGTACTATCCTTAGATGTACATTGACAATGTAATGTATACAGACTTGCCAATATTCTTTTCTCACATTTGGGAGAAATATGACTTTCACTTCCCCTGACTTACAAATGTTAGGAACTGTACAAGTTGTGTGTCTGTATGTACTGTTCACTGTGCATTTATCATGTCACTAAAGAGAATATTCAGTAGTATATATATGACACTATACAGTAACCATTGTGGTACCCTCATGTACAGGTGCAGTGTATTGAGAATATACTGTAGACTCTCAGAATAGAGTCCTAGCTATTGCAGTTTTACATATGGACAAATGACATAAATTTATATATTTCCCGTTCAGTATACATATGTGAGCATGTATGCATAGGAAGACTGTGAGAAATATGTTAGGCTTGAACATTGTCTCAAGGAGATGGCCAGTCAAATCCATGAGAACACAATGAAAATGTGTCACTTAAATTTTGTTGGACAGTTGTTTAACTAAAAATCTTGTTTGAAGCTCGGCCCTTGTTGGTAACCATTCTCAATTCAAAGGTTTGTCTCAACAACAGTTTATTTCAGGACTGCCTGGAAGTTGGGCCCCATTTACACTTGGCCCTGTGTGTGGTATCAGATCCCGCTCTCATTGTTCAAATTGTATTGTAAAAGCAGCTCAGACCCCGTGTTGCGAACCCCGCAATTGACCAGGATAGAGGGTGAATCAGATCCGTTGTTTGGTGTTCCATTTGTAGTCTAAACACCACCGATTGGTGTTGACCCAAGATCAATAGCAGCTCCCTGCTATAAGGTGCTTATAACCGCAACTACTGTACATAGTACCCTACAGTAGTGAAAGTATCTTGATTTTATCCTATGTAGGTCTGATTGCAAGCACGGTGTTGAGTGTAAACAATGAATGGTTCAGGCAGGCTGACCCCGCGCTTAGGATCAAGACTGTTTGTAAACAGGTTGTTGGGTTTTAAGGGGCAGGTCTTCTTGAGGAAGGGTAATTAGTCACAAATTTTAAACTAAAGTCAAATATATTCATGTACTTTTATTACACTATAAATAGTGAAGAATTTGTATGCAGTTTATAAAGTGGGAGGAATATGACAGTTATATTTCCCCCGAAGTTAAAAATGTATGTAAGTGTATACAGTATTACACGCATAGTGGTGTATAATACAGGTACTGTAATGTGTGTGCATTGTTTTTCAGTTTTAAATAGGATTAACTGGAGAGATTAATTACCAGCTGTGTGTACATCCTCAATGTACAGTACAGTACAGTATCAGTCACTGTGAAATGCATGTAGTGTATTGCAAAGGCTTGTGGACCCATGTATAGTACACTGGGGGAAATATGACCGTTGTATTTCCCCCTGAGTTAAAAATGTATGTGTACAGTATAACATACATACATAGTGGTGTATATACAGGACTGTTATGTGTGTGCATTATTTTTTCACTGTTCTACAGTAAATACACATAGAATTAACTGAGGGGATTAATTATCAACTATATGTCATGTATCCCCAATGTACAGTACAGTAACAGTCTCTGTCTTCTGCATTAAGTATATTGCAACTAGGTTTATGAATGGACCTATACAGATAATACAGGGTTCTTAATACGGTATGAGTGACCACCTATGCACCATCAGTATGTACTGTAGATACCTGGTAGCACAGCTAGCGCTGTTGAGAGCTGCCAATGAGCCTAGCTGTATTTCTCCGTACATATCCAGTGTTCTCCACTAGCTGTTTTGTCTGGGGACTCCGCCTGTACAAAATCTACCACACTACTTTAGCGCCCGGACAAAACTTTGCCACCTGCACAGAAAATTGACCCGCCCGGTCAAGAAGTTGCCCGTACACTCAATCACAAACACCACAACTTAGTCATTTGACTGCCTTTTATATTTGATTTCAAATACTCATGACAAGCAATGTATAATAAAACATCGGAGATGCCAACCCAGCTCACTTGCACCTGAGCTCTTATATCTTGCAATGTGCCCGTACTGCATTTCTTTTATGTTTCCACAGTAGGAATCCATTAACTTCAAACTCATACACTAAACGAAACCATTCAATTGAACTGGCCCCTAGGTTTCCCGATTTTCACCCGAAATTTCTATTTAAGTGAACTACTTCATTCTTGAATATGTCCAAGTGGAAACTGGAGCTTCAGATCTGCAAGTAAAGTCAAAGATATTTAGAAAATGCAATTTGCAAAGAAAAAGTGACCACAAAATGCCCAGATTTGAACACATAGGAGTAGGCTATAAACAAGGCTGTAGATTGCACCATTTGCGATCTAAGCCCTCCTAAATTGTCAAAATTTTCCCAAAGGGGAGGGGCACACCCCTCCCCTTAGACCCTCCCCCAGGATGGCAATCACAAGAGCCATGGGCGTAAATCCCGGGGGGATGGGGGATATATCCCCCCAACATTTGACTAGGGGGGGATGGCCCATGTAATCATCCCCCCCCCAATGTTTCAGTGGACAGATACGTGTATGGTGGACAGTGTATTTTATTCTTCGTTTTCGTAAGAATTTTTTTCAATCTCACTTCACTTTCTATCACAAATGTTTCTCAAACTATCAGAATTTTAGCAAATCTTTGGCAATCTATCAAAATTTTCGCGCGCTCCACGCGCTTCCAACCTTACATCAGTGTCATTTATATTATCAATATCTTCCAATAGCAACTTTCGGAAAAGCACAGCAGCAAAAAGTTGAAAGTTTACAAATTAATAGGTAAAAGATGGGCTTATGGCAGTGGCATGTAGGTTTGTTGGGCAATTGAAAGTGTCTCGATGTAGAATCTGAATGCAGGTTTTAAAATGGAAATATTATTCGTCACTGTTTACACTCCATGTCATGACCATTAAGGTAATAATACACAAAACTGTTCTGATCACAGCACTTTCCGAAGAGCAGAGATACATCTCCAAACATCTGTGGGGACCTCGCATCAATATGGGATCTTTCAATCTAATATGTAGCATGATGTAGAAGGTTGAAAGTACGAATCTGCCGTTAAACATTTTTCCAAAAAATTTTACCAGAGCTTCGCCAGTTCGCGCTGAGACATCGGTATAGATGGTGATTATTAATAGACTTATGACGAAAACAGCACTCTGTAACGCTCTTATTCGTCCTTCACCCCTTTTGCCTCACCTACCAGGGAGGTCTAATATCACCTCACTGCACCTATCCTCTCCCTCCCGCTCATTTTCCATTGCTGGCAGCTGTTCGTCCGGATTTTAGTTCAAAAGTAGTAAAAATACGATAGTTGTAAAGTGTTCGGGGCGTACTCTATTATCATTTGGATGTCAGGTAGTATACGCATTATGTCATTACCCCCCCGCCCCCAATTATTATGATTAATGAAGAGCTTCCAGGAGGTCCTATTCAGGTATCTGCTAGCTTTAGATGCCCTTTCATAATGCACAATGAAGGAAAGGACATATTTCGTAATAACTCAAGAATGTTTCTGCGGACTCCACGCGCACATTTTTATGTAACAACTTTCCTGAAATAGAAGGCAGTGAAATTGACAGAAGGGAGGGGCCTTCAGGAGATTTGTTGACAACGTATCTGTCTCTTAATAGAAAACATATTCTCTTTTACCTAACCAAAATTTAGCATTCACTAAATTATGGACATTTTCAGGCCATATATGATCAGTTCCAAAAACATCCCAAAGATAGCACCATTTTGCATCTAAAAGACCTTAAATTAATAAAAGAAATTCTTAAAGGGGAGGGGGAGCCTCTTCCCCAGGACGACACCTTTATGTAGTGACAAACGAAAGATCAAAAACTGCTGCATGCAAATGCAGGAACCCATGCAAAATAAACGTGTAATTTACGCAGACTTGGGGGAACTGAGGTATTATTACATCATCTATGGTGCCCCCTATCACAAAAAAAAAAAAACCTGGCGATGCCACTGATCTAAAGCCAACTTACAGGTCTTGTAATGGTCTCCGAATTCAAAATCCAGTTGTCTTGGATGACCCTATATGTTGATCCCTGCCTTTTTAAGCTTAACAGGACATTGTTGCTCTTGTACAATTTCAATCCGGTGGTGCAACTTATCGACGAGTTTTGTGCTCAAAATAGCAGTTCCTAAATGTATGAATATACCAGTAGCCTACCAAAGAACATTACCACTGAAATTAACCCCTTAAAACAGTCTTCCTGGCACTTCTGAGACATTAAAACCCAGGAGCTTCCGGGGGCTTCGCCCCTGGACCCCCACCGGGGCTTTGCCCCTGGACCCCACCAGGGGCCCTAAGGCGGGCCCCTGGGCCCCACCCGTCATGGGCTCACGCTTCCCGTGCACATTTTTCACATTTGCGATAGTTCACCCCATCCCCCCCCCCAAAGTTGAAAAGAAATCTACACCCCTGACAAGAGCTCCCAGACAGAAAACAGACCAGTGGAGACCCCTTCATATCATCACAATAGAGTATTGGACAGTAGGCTACAAGTGCACTTCAAAATGCGTCGAGAAATCTCGCTCTTTTGTGATTGACCTAGCCTACAGACTTGAGGCAATTGACCAATCAGCAAATGCGACATCGTCTAGGCCCCACGGCCCTACAGTGTGTGCATTACGACGAAATAAATTGAGATTTTTACGATCTCATTTTTATGTTACACAACTGCTGTAGTTCAGATATAAAGTTTGTAAATTTGGGAAGATAAATTTTTGAAGACACATTACTGTGTTTCCTTCTATTCCTGAAATGATTTTTTAAAAGGTGAAGTAATGAAAACAATAACTACAGGTCATTCTTTAGAACTTCGTTTCAACAAACATTTCCACGGCAATTCAATGGGACTTCTCCATTGAGTTAACTGTATGCAAGGAAACTCTTCGCCAAATTTCTTGTTTCAATTATTTACTTGTACTGTACACAGTGACACCAGTGCCAACATGCAGTGCGTAAGGCTAGCCAGATTTACTTGCGACTGCAAATAAAGCAGTTCCTTCACTGTAGTAGCACTAGACTGATTGTACATACAGTATGAATAAGCAGAGAGACAGTCGGTTACTGAGATGTTGCGTAATTATAAGTGAGGGTGTGAGGCTATTGCTCGGTGGGTGTGAGGTTATTGCTCAATGTGTCGTGGGCTAGCTATAACTAGGACTCTGCAAATCTTTCAGCCATACAGGCACATACAGTACACGTATGCTTTAGTAGTACAGTCTGCAAACATAGCCCCGCTCCTGCAAACTCGATTGCAACAATATCCTGGCATTATTATTCCGTATCGCGGCAAACTTACGCATTTCGTGGAATGATAAAACAGGTTACTATTTGAGATATGCAGCTGCAAGGGACCATAGATTTGTTAGTTTAATTTATTAAGGACACACCAACACAAATATGTGATACTGTATAGTGTCAACTATATATAAAAAGGTAAAGTTTAAATTGGGTTTCAAATAAGGTTCATGTTCAAGTTTGGTTTCAAATACAGCTCAAGTAAGGTGCAAGTCCTTCTCTTTATAGTCGCCTCTTACGACAGGCGGGAAATACTGTGGACATATTCAACAACCCCCAGCCCACAGGGGGCCCGACCATAAAGGGGCTTGCTCGGTTTTGTGGCGCCGACAACCTGCCAGTCGTGGGATGAGTAATAACTCTTATGTGCGCATTTTATAGGGGATAGTCGGGAACAAACTACTTGCCACACACGACCTCCTCATCCCACCTGGATGCAGTTTAACGTCATACCCAGGACAGGCAAGGGACCACAGAAACACGTCAGTATTCATAAGCAGTGTACCGATGTACTGCAGCTGTATTCTCACCTATTGACAGATGAGCTGCGAGTAACAAGGTTTCTTAAGTGCGTGTAAAAACATTCCAGGAATAAATCCGAACGGGGCATTATTACCAGCATTGAAAGGACATGAACAGAACTGTTAATCAAGCAAATGACGGGTTCAGTGGCCACATTATGTGACTGCGCTTTTTGCAATTACGATGCCGCTGTTTTGTGTTTTTCTCCCGAATCCCGGTGCAATTTTCGGTCCTCAAATTGTGCATTTGTCCAACCCCTACATATACAGGTACTGTACTGTGTGTGCATTTTTTTTTTCACAGTTTTAAATAGGATTAACTGAAGAGATTAATTATCAACTGTATTTACATCCCCAATGTACAGTATAGTAACAGTGTAATGCATGTAATGATTGCAAAGGCTCATGAATGGACCCATGTACGTATAGTACACTGGTAGAGATATGACACTTATTGTAGCGAACAATAAATCAACCCGATCCGGGAATTGCATCAGTGACGTTGGTGAAACAAAACAGGTGGCGACTAAGAAGTAATATTTTACCCATGTATTGAACTCTCTCTTATTCAGACCAGTTTATCGATACAATTAACAACAGTGGCGAATATGCAGAACATAGAGTAAACGATAGAGCACGAAAGATGCGTAATGATGATAATGCTACTTCCAAAGGTGCCGTAAGAATTCATGGAGTACGTTACAGTAAGACTGAATGAGTCGAGTTGAGTAGAGTAGAATATAGTAGAGTATAGTAGAGGTTCAATCTGTAAGGAATACAGATGTAAATTTAATGAGTATCATAGAACTGATAAGCTTTAATCGAATTAATGACGTCTTAGCCACAATATTATACAAACCAGACATGCACTCATGACACAGATAAGTCATTAAGTTTTCAGATGGTACTACGAATTATCATACCGCTTATCAATTAAAGAGAAGTAAGGACAGCTATAAAGGAACCATGACTAGTCGAACAAATCCATCCGCGGGCACCGCCCTTTAGAACAATCAGTAAACTAGGCCTACTTGTTACACTTCTACTATCACAGTTGCTTACATAATTATCTAAACTATTAATAATCAAGCAGAGTATGAATTTTATAGAAATTTTACTTACGACAGTGGGCCTTCTGTGCAATCCCGTGACAATTGACGAAATAACTTCAGTAAATACGAACAAAAACAGTGAACGGAGATCACTCCGTCGAATCACTGTGACGAGTGTCGCGGCTAGTAACGAAGTGAAGAATGCACAGGGCTGGGTCATCTAACTGACCCTAGACATAGCAATTTGAAGTGGACGGAATAATCGATCGCCAGCAACAAATTTAAATGAAGTGCTGCAAGCAAGCGCCCTCAACTTTACAATTAAAATCAGTTTCCGTCAGTAACACTTATATTTACCCTAAAGTTAAAAATGTATAGGGTGCTTAATATACAACTGGTACCCTGCAGGAGTGAAAGTATCTTGACCTTATCCTAGGTCTGAGTGCAAGCACAGTGTTGAATGTAAACAATCAATGGTTCTTCAGTTAAAAATGTATAGGGTGCTTAATATACAACTGTTACCCTGCAGGAGTGAAAGTATCTTGACCTTATCCTAGGTCTGAGTGCAAGCAGGTGTTGAGTGTAAACAATCAGTGGTTCAACATGGACAGGCAGGCTTACCCCACGCCTACGTAGGATCAAGACTGTGTGTGTAAACGGGTTGTTGGGTTTCAAGGGGCAGGTTTTCTTGGGGAAGGACCATAATTACATGTAGTCACACATTTTAAATCAAAGTCAGATTGTGCTACTATCCATGTGCTTAAAGACAGTATGCAGTCACCCCAATCAGAGTGAGTGTATCCTGTCACTCTAGTTCATGATTGGCCCATTTTGATCATGTGACAATATTTTTGTTGGGAAATTGTGAAATTTATGGAGAATTTCTCCTTGCTTTACCTATTGCTTGTAATAGTTATGTTCAGAACATCTTCAGAGGTGCTTGTAAAGCAAGAAAAGGAGATTTGCAAGAATTTGCCGATTTTTCAAAGAAAATTTTGGGGCGACTGCCTATTGCCTTTAAGAGTAAAAGAGTGAAAAATTTGTATATTTCTCCCTAAGTTAAAAATGTATATAAGTGTACAGTATTACATGCATAGTGGTGTAAAATACAGGTATTGTAATGTGTGTGCATTGTTTTTCACTGTTCTAAATACACATAGGATTAACTGGGGGGATTAAGT
>JAIZAY010000305.1:0-61773 GCA_029531755.1 Holothuria leucospilota | reverse complement strand
TAAAATTTACTCGATGTACTCAAAACCGCTCGTGAATGGAAATTTACTTCCACCAAACATACGTGCAGCACCTGATGTTTGCTCTTTGAAATCTAGCCTAGCCAACGTTAATCTTCGAAATCTAGTATCTAAGACTCACTCTAAAATCTAGGCAACTCCCCTTCCACACTGACCTGTGCGTGATAACCGATTTTGGACTCGGGTGTTTGCACAGTATGAAGCAGAAGTGTGTTTGTGACGTTATTTGCTTGGAACTCGGAACTGCTGTGATGTTAGTTAACTTGGTTGCTTACAAGCCAATATCAGGTGTGCATAGCACTATTGCACTACGTACTGTACGTACGGGAAGGCAGGGGGGGGGGGGTGTACGCTTTCACACTTACTCACGTACATTGTGTATGAACGGCCCATGATGGAAATAGCTAACCACGTCCCAACACACTCGTCTTTTTTTTTGCTATGTCAGGCTGGCCGGTCTATGTTCTACCGCACTTGAAGGGAATTAGTAGTGCATTGCTGTCTTTAGTAATACATTTAGGGCCATATATCATTTATCAATGAATAGGAAATAGCACCCGAAAAACTCAAAGTAACACTCGAAATGGAATTGGGGGTGGGGGGGGGGGACTATTTTTTTTTTTTTTGAAAATAGCACCCGAAATTGAAAAAAGTGTCTCGTACCCTGGAGTACAGTCAAGGTGGGTGCAGGAAGAACACTAGCCTAGGGTACCTAGGCCTAGTTCTCACGTACACTTTGCTCCCTGAACTAGGCCTAGGCTATTGCAACACAAAGTTTTTCCTGCGTTATTACTGTGAGAGTAACATCGTCTGCTTGCGTTTCTGCAATGGTTGTTGTATGTGCGTACATGATTGTAATCATAGCTATGAACTATGTCACAATTGAACAGCAGTGCGTGCTATAGAGGGATTTCATGTGACGTCACGCACAATGGATTCCCAGGCACTGAAGGGCAAAACACATACGCAGTAAGCGTATTTACAGCACATGCGCACGGCATAACCATAGATACTACTGTGACACATCGGACACGTGCCCGTCAAAACAATACTTGACGCGCGATCTTGCCCTTCAAAATTGCGTCTAGTTGGTTAAAGTCACGTGACTGAAATCCCTCTATACAGCATACTGCACAATAGTGTGAACGTCCTAGTAACAAGATTTAGAATGTTTTAAAAAACAAAACAGGATCGTTTGTATAAATCAAAATTTTTGGTCTCTTTTTGGAGACTGAGTGCTAGTATCCTTAAAATGACGGGTCTTAAACATATAAATGACCCATAGAGGTCAATTACCCAGGAGTATATGTGAATTTGAGAAAGATTGAGACCATTCAAAATTTTTGATGGTGCGGTAGCCCAATTTTGACAATGGGTATATTGCTGGGATATTTAGGGATAAATCAAAAGTGACATTGTTTTCATCTGTGAATTTCCTGCCAGATCAATTAAGAACATTTCTAAATCTACCAAAGATCATTCCTAAACCTAGGAACAAATTCAGCATGAAGATAGGAATGAATTCTTCCTAAGTCCAAGATAGGAATATTTCTAACTTTTATGAAATAAAGCCCGGCCCCTGGTATGGGAATCCCCACACTAGGTCAGCAGACTGCGGACTAGAGCAACACACGTCTACCGGGCGGCCAGATCAAAGGTAGTTCTCACGTACACTTTGCTCCCTGAACTAGGTCAGCAGACTGCGGACTAGATCAAAGGTAGCCTGCATTCACACGGTCTATTTGTGACGTTATTATTGCCTTTCTTGAAATGCTTCGCTTTAAGTTTGATATTTTAATTCTCACTGAAGTGGGACATAGTAACCTTGATCACTTTAGCAGCATTTTAACAGATTACACTTTTGATTACGTCCCTTCCTCCACAAAATGTGGTGGGGTTGGTATTTTCTATAGGTCATTTTTCACTAAGGTTTATGTTAAGAAACAGTTAATCTCTTCAAATGCTATTTGCTCGTGTCCTAATTGCCTGTGGTTGGGTTTAAGCTTTGGGGGTAAATCATTTTCTATTTCTGCTTGTTACCGTCACCCTAAAGGTAACATCCATCACTTTCTCCATTCTCTTGAAAAAACACTAGACTCATCTTTTATTTCACCCTTCTGCATAATTGGTGGCGATTTTAATATAGATTTGTTAAAGGTTGAATTATGTCCTACTTACAATGATTTTGCTAAGTTAATGATATGTTATAATTTTTTGCCTTCCATTACATTACCTACTAGAGTAGCTTCCAATAGTGCCACAATCATTGACAATATTTTTGTTAGACTTTCCAATGACCTTATTGACAATAACCTCTCTTCTGGTAACTTTATTACCGATATTAGTGACCATTTACCCAATTTTTGCATTATTCTGGGCAAAAAGCCTCCCCCCAAGGAGAGACCCTTAGTAAGACTTTACAGTGCAAAGAATTTTAATTACTTCGTTTCTGCTCTAGAAGCTACAGACATCTCACCAGTGTACAACAGCAACGATGTAAATGTTTGTTATAGTTTACTTAGCAACATTTTGCAGTCTCTTCACAATTCTTCCTTTCCTCTTGTTAGATTGTCCAGAAAAAAGATGAATGATAAACCGTGGATAACTCCTGGTATTAAGAAATCGATTTCTTATAAGAATAGGCTATACCGTAAATATATGAATAACCCTACTTATGTATTAAAAGAGAAGCTGGTTGCATATCGTCGTATTCTTAATCGTATTATTAGATCCACACGGTCATCCTACTATCACTCTATTTTAACAAATAGACAAAATACATCTAAAAAGCAGTGGACTGTAATTAATGATCTCATCAAAGGTAAAAGGAATCGTGAACCAAAAGTTATTCAGCATATCTCACACAATGGGTCAAAACTTTCTGATAATCCCGATATTGCTAACGCATTTAATGATTACTTTTCCACAGTTGGTGAAAAACTTAGCGATAAAATCCATTCTACCATCAATCCCCTTTATTATCTTCGTAATCCGGTTTCTCAGAGTATTTTCCTTACCCCTGTTACTCTGAGTGAAGTCCTTAATTGTATTAATGCTCTTTCTCTAGGTAAAGCACCTGGCTTGGATGGTATTTCCACCAATCTTGTAAAGTCGGCCAAGCATGTAATAGCCCCAGCCCTAGTTCATATGTTCAATTGCATTTTTCACAGTGGTATTTATCCTGATGATTTAAAAATTGCAAAAGTTATTCCTATATTTAAGAAGGGAGATGATGGAACACCGGAAAACTATAGACCAATTAGCTTATTACCATGTATAAATAAACTCTTGGAAAGGGTAATTGAAAAACGACTCAGGCACTTCCTTGACAGTAATAAGTGTTTCCACGACTATCAATTTGGTTTTAGGGAGGGTCATTCTACGAATTATGCTTTACTAGAAACAGTTAACTCTATTCGATCACAACTTGATAATGGTAAAAATGTACTAGGTTTATATTTAGATCTTAAGAAGGCTTTTGATACTGTTGACCATTCTATTTTATTAGACAAATTACTTCATTATGGAATCCGTGGAAGAGCCCATAACATTATTTCATCCTACTTAAAAAACTGTAAACAGTGTGTTTATGTCAATAATACCTTCTCTAGTTACTCAGAAGTCTCCACAGGAGTTCCCCAAGGTTCTGTTCTTGGACCCTTACTGTTTCTCATTTACATTAATGACATATGCAATGCTGTTCCTGATACTTCTACCCGTCTCTTTGCCGATGATACAAATATTTTCTTATCCGATAGAAATTGTACCGGTTTAATCCAAAAAGGTGTTCATACCTTAAGTAAACTTCATGATTGGTTTGACTCTAATAAACTCACTTTGCATCTGGGTAAAACCACTTACTCCATATTTCATTCTAGTAGTAAAGCCCACTCATGTTGTAACAATTTTGTTTTTAAGGATAGTACCAGTAATAAGTCTTCTAGCACCAAGTATCTAGGTTTAATTATTGACGATAAGCTCTCTTGGGAAGAACACACAAAAGATCTTTGTAATTCACTTGTTAAGTACACTGGTATTTTCTATCAGCTAAAGGATTTGCTTCCCAAGAAAACTGCTTTACATATTTACTATGCCTTTGTTTTTTCCAAACTTCGGTACGCTGTTGAAATTTATGGTACCGCAAAAGCTTCAATCCTTAGGCCGGTTCAAGTTCTTCAAAATAAGTTACTCAAGTTATTAACTGGTAAACCTAGACACCACCCCACCAAGCAGCTGTATCACGAGTACAATTTATTTATGTTAAGTGACATCCATTTTTACTGTATGTGTCAAATAATCTATAGATACTGCAATAATATGCTGCCTAAGTCAATTTCCTCTGCAATTTTTCCTCTATGTAACTCAGTTCACAATAGGCCAACATCTGTAAGCACCCACAACAAAGATCTTTTTATAGTGTCTCATCATAACACACCACATGGTAGATTGTTATTAAATAATTATTGTTACCGTTTATGGCAAGACATACTGCCTGATGTAAAATTATCTAAATCTTTAAACATTTTCCAAAATAAATTAAAACGTTATATACTTAATAAGTAATTTGTTTATTGTGCAGAAACTAAATTTACATACCTTGTACCATGTATTCCTACCTATATGTTTCTTTTATTATTAATATTATTATTATTATTTTGTTATTGAGGTCACTAGCCTAGGTAACAGATTTCTGTTTTTCTAGTGTCCTTCAAATGATTTACTGCTACTTTGTTATTTCAATGTTGTTTATGTACTGTTCATGAAATCATTTGTGAAATAAATTTGAATTGAATTGAATTTGTTTGGAACTTGGCGCTGCTTACAGTATAATGTACCCTGTATCCAGTGTACTAAAGCAGCGCAGTCGCTCTCACACCATATACCGACTAGACTGTACTTGCATGCGTGCATTGCGTGTGCGTGTGTGAATTGAACTTGGCCCCTGTGATGCACACGTACGTCTTTGTTGCCATGCAAGAGATGAAGAATATAGGTAGTTCTTCAAGAGAAGGTAAGCAACAGAGTTACAGACAGCCAAAATTCCGTGATGAGCCACAGTGCTCACAAACTTGGTCAAAGTTCTTAACCAGGTGTGTATTTCAACTAAGCCTATTAGGCCTAGGGCCTACCTAGCTTTTTAGCGTTATTACAGTACTATTAATAATTTAGCGTAACCTAAGCCTAGGCCTAAGTAAGGCCTAGGCCTAACATCAGTTCCACCGTGCGCGTACTTAGTTATGCTTCATACTGGGACGCGCTTGGACTTTTACTACGGTGGGGACACGCGTATAGTTTTACTTTTATGGCGCCAAGAACTAGTCATGCTTGACACGCGTGATTGCAGTTCAACTCTAGGCCTGGGTTTTTACTTAGACTAGAGGTGGTCAAGTTTTGAGCAAGAGAAGCTTAGATAAGTGTGCATCTGATCATGTCATTGTGTGGCTTTTATGGTGGGGTTTGTGAAACCGCAGGTGAAAACTGAATTTTGAGTGTCAGGAAAAGACAGTGATCAATGTAACGGATCATTTACCTTTTCTTTCAGTGTTTACTGCCAAATTTAAAAAAAAAAAAATTGTTCTTTTGAACATCTTGACCTTTGACCTCTGACCTTTGACCTATCATGCTGAGGGTACTGGAGGCACAAATTCCAAGGACTGTGCACCCCCACACCAAGTTTGGGGTCAGTAGTACCTTCAGTTTTGAGTGAGTACACGGCACACTTTTGACCCCAAAATTGTCGTTTGACCTTCTGACCTCGTGACCTTTGACCTCAGAAGGTCAAGTGTAAAGTTGCATAAAGTAGGTGTCCATCAGAAGGTTATGCAAAGAAATGAGGATCGTTAAATGTTTCGTTCAGCTTTTATAGCCAGATTTAAAAATTTGCTTATTTTGACCTATTGTGACCTTTGACCTCTGACCTTTGACCTATCATGCTGATGATATTGGAGGCACAAATTCTAGGGGCCATGCACCCCCTCACCAAGTTTGGGGTCATTAGTACCTTCAGTTTTAAGTGAGTGCGCGTCACACTTTTGACCCCAAAATTGTCGTTTGACCTTCTGACCTTGTGACCTTTGACCTCAGAAGAGCAAGTGTCAAGTTGTGGCAAGAGCGCTTCAATACGAAAGCTATGTCAAGAAATCAGGGCCATTTACTGTTGCATTCAGGTTTTATAGCCAGATTTGGAAAATTGCTTATTTTGACCTTTTTTGATGGTTGACCTTTGACCTTTGACCTATCATGCTGAGGGTATGTCAGGCACAAGTTCCAAGGACTATGCACCCGCCCACCAAGTTTGGGCTCAATCTTGTTCTTAGTTTAGGAGGAGTTCGCGACACACTTTTGACCTTGTGAATGTCATTTGACCATCAGAGCCTTTGACCCAAATTTTAGGGGGGGATTTATTACTGCTAAATCCTGAGTCCAACTTGATGATGACCTAGGCCAAATTTGCAAGTGGGTTCAGGGGGAGAAAAGCTTGCTTCAATTAGGCCCCTATTTGGTATGATTTGAAGGGTTTTAAAGGCCATTTATTTATGTAAGTTTCAAACATTGTTGCAAAAGTGTCTTTTTCTCAAGTAAGAAACCAAGATATTGACAATTTTTTATGTTTTTTATGGAAATGAAAGGGGGAGGGGGAGATTTTACCTACCTATTTCTGGGAAGGTGGGGACAAATCCCCCCCCCCCCAATGGAAACCCTGCCCCTACTGTAGGTTACAAAATGTCTTCATAAATACTGTAATAAGTTGTTTGTGCAGTTTGGTACTAACTACTGCACAGTACTGTACATGTGCAATGTTTGTCTTTGAACTATAAATGAGGATTATGTGTGAGACACTGTCCACTGTACTCTCCTTAGATGTACATTGACAATGTAATGTATACAGACTTGCCAATATTCTGTTCTCACATTTGGGAGAAATATGACTTTCACTTCCCCTGACTTACAAATGTTAGGAACTGTACAAGTTGTGTGTCTGTATGTACTGTTCACTGTGCATTTATCATGTCACTAAAAAGAATATTCAGTAGTATATATATGACACTATACAGTAACCATTGTGGTACCCTCATGTACAGGTGCAGTGTATTGAGAATATAGACTCTCAGAATAGAGTCCTAGCTATTGCAGTTTTACATATGGACAAATGACATAAATTTATATATTTCCCCTTCAGTATACATATGTGAGCATAGTACGTTACATGTATGCATAGGAAGACTGTGAGAAATATGTTAGGCTTGAACATTGTCTCAAGGAGATGGCCAGTCGAATCCATGAGAACCGCAATGAAAATGTGTCACTTAAATTTTGTTGGACAGTTGTTTAACTAAAAATCTTGTTTGAAGCTCGGCCCTTGTTGGTAACCATTCTCAATTCAAAGGTTTGTCTCAACAACAGTTTATTTCAGGACTGCCTGGAAGTTGGGCCCCATTTACACTTGGCCCTGTGTGTGGTATCAGATCCCGCTCTCATTGTTCAAATTGTATTGTAAAAGCAGATCAGACCCCGTGTTGCGAACCCTGCAATTGACCAGGATAGAGGGTGAATCAGATCCGTTGTTTGGTGTTTGATTTATTTGTAGTCTAAACACCACCGATTGGTGTTGACCCAAGATCAATAGCAGCTCCCTGCTATAAGGTGCTTATAACCGCAACTACTGTACATATAGTACCCTACAGTAGTGACAGTATCTTGATTTTAATTATCCTACATAGGTCTGATTGTAAGCACGGTGTTGAGTGTAAACAATGAATGGTTCAGGCAGGCTGACCCCGCGCTTTATAGGATCAAGACTATGTTTGTAAACAGGTTGTTGGGTTTGAAGGGGCAGGTCTTCTTCTCCCGAAGTTAAAAATGTATGTAAGTGTATACAGTATTACATAGGATTAACTGGAGAGATTAATTACCAGCTGTATGTACATCCTCAATGTACAGTACAGTATCAGTCACTGTGTAATGCATGTAGTGTATTGCAAAGGCTTATGGACCCATATGTATAGTACACTGGGGGAAATATGACAGTAATTGTATTTCCCCCTAAGTTAAAAATGTATGTGTACAGTATAACATGCATAGTGGTGTACAGGACTGAGTGTAATGTGTGTGCATTATTTTTTCACTGTTCTACAGTAAATACACATAGGATTAACTGAGGGGATTAATTATCAACTGTATGTCATGTATCCCCAATGTACAGTACAGTAACAGTCTCTGTCTTCTGCATGAAGTATATTGCAAAGGTTTATGAATGGGCCTATACAGATAATACAGGGTTCTTAATACGGTACGAGTGACCACCTATGCACCATCAGTATATACTGTAGATACCCGGTAGCACAGCTAGCGCTGTTGAGAGCTGCCAGTGAGCCTAGCTGTATTTCTCCGTACATATCCAGTGTTCTCCACTAGCTGTTTTGTCTGGGGACTCCGCCCGTACAAAATCTACCACACTACTTTAGCGCCCGGACAAAACTTTGCCTGGCGCCAACCCAGCTCACTTGCACCTAAGCTCTTATATCATGCAATGTGCCTGTACTGCATTTCTTTCATGTTTCCACAGTAGGAATCCATTAACATCAAACTCATACACTAAACGAAACCATTCAATTGAACTGGCCCCTAGGTTTCCCGATTTTCACCCGAAATTTCCATTTAAGTGAACTACTTCAATTCTTGAATATGTCCAAGTGGAAACTGGAGCTTCAGATCTGCAAGTAAAGTCAAAGATATTTAGAAAATGCAATTTGCAAAGAAAAAGTGACCACCAAATGCCCAGATTTGAACACATAGGGGTAGGCTATAAACAAGGCTGTAGATTGCACCATTTGCGATCTAAGCCCTCCTAAATTGTCAAAATTTTCCCAAAGGGGAGGGGCACACCCCTCCCCTTAGACCCTCCCCCAGGATGGCAATCACAAGAGCCCCCAGACAGAAAACAGACCAGTGGAGACCCCTGCATATCATCACAATAGAGTATTGGACAGTAGGCTACAAGTGCACTTCAAAATGCGTCGAGAAATCTCGCTCTTTTGTGATTGACCTAGCCTACAGACTTGAGGCAATTGACCAATCAGCAAACGTGACATCGTCTAGGCCCCACGGCCCTACAGTGTGTGCATTACGACCAAATAAATTGAGAGTTTTACGATCTCATTTTTATGTTACGCAACTGCTGTAGTTCAGATATAAAGTTTGTAAATTTGGGAAGATAAATTTTTGAAGACACATTACTGTGTTTCCTTCTATTCCTGAAATGATTTTTTAAAAGGTGAAGTAATGAAAACAATAACTACAGGTCATTCTTTAGAACTTCGTTTCAACAAACATTTCCACGGCAATTCAATGGGACTTCTCCATTGAGTTAACTGTATGCAAGGAAACTCTTCGCCAAATTTCTTGTTTCAATGATTTACTTGTACTGTACACAGTGACACCAGTGCCAACATGCAGTGCGTAAGGCTAGCCAGATTTACTTGCGACTGCAAATAAAGCAGTTCCTTCACTGTAGTAGCACTAGACTGATTGTACATACAGTATGAATAAACAGAGAGACAGTCGGTTACGGAGATGTTGGGTAATTATAAGTGAGGGTGTGAGGCTATTGCTCGGCGGGTGTGAGGTTATTGCTCAATGTGTCGTGGGCTAGCTATAACTAGGACTCTGCAAATCTTTCAGCCATACAGGCACATACAGTACACGTGTGCTTTAGTAGTACAGTCTGCAAACATAGCCCCACTCCTGCAAACTCGATTGCAACAATATCCTGGCATTATTATTCCGTATATATCGCGGCAAACTTATGCATTTCGTGGAATGATAAAACAGGTTACTATTTGAGATATGCAGCTGCAAGGGACCATAGATTTGTTAGTTTAAGGACACACCAACACAAATATGTGATACTGTGTAGTGTCAACTATATATAAAAAGGTAAAGTTTAAATTGGGTTTCAAATAAGGTTCATGTTCAAGTTTGGTTTCAAATACAGCTCAAATACGGTGCAAGTCCTTCTCTTTAGTCGCCTCTTACGACAGGCGGGAAATACTGTGGACACATTCAACAACCCCCAGCCCACAGGGGGCCCAACCATGGAGGGGCTTACTCGGTTTTGTGGCGCCAACAACCAGCCAGTCGTGGGATGAGTAATAACTCTTATATGCGCATTTTATAGGGGATAGTCGGGAACAAACTACTTGCCACACACGACCTCCTCATCTCACCTGGATGCAGTTTAACGTCATACCCAGGACAGGCAAGGGACCATAGAAACATGTCAGTATTCATAAGCAGTGTACCGATGTACTGCAGCTGTATTCTCACCTATTGACAGATGAGCTGCGAGTAACAAGGTTTCTTAAGTGCGTGTAAAAACATTCCAGGAATAAATCCGAACGGGGCTTTATTACCAGCATTGAAAGGACATGAACAGAACTGTTAATCAAGCAAATGACGGGTTCAGTGGCCACATTATGTGACTGCGCTTTTTGCAATTACGATGCCGCTGTTTTGTGTTTTTCTCCCGAATCCCGTGCAATTTTCGGTCCTCAAATTGTGCATTTGTCCAACCCCTACATATACAGGTACTGTACTGTGTGTGCTTTTTTTTTCACAGTTTTAAATAGGATTAACTGAAGAGATTAATTATCAACTGTATTTACATCCCCAATGTACAGTATAGTAACAGTGTAATGCATGTAATGTATTGCAAAGGCTTATGAATGGACCCATGTACGTATAGTACACTGAGAGAGATATGACACTTGTATTTCCCCTTAAAGTGTACCTCAAGTCTAAAATTTAAAAAATATATGTTACAAAGCTTGAAAAATGCAGCCAAATGGTTCAACTCCCATCTTCACAGGACATTCCTAAGCTGAGATATAAAATGTTGAAGCTTATTCACTCAATTTAAAATGGTGGATTGTGCAATAATGTGTGATGTCATTCTTGTACTACTCAAATTACAGTCTTTGTTGTTCTTTGTTTTTTCAAAAGCCACTGCACCTTGTGCCAAAATGTGATCACTGTTTTACTGTTATAGGGCGACTTGGCTGTATAAGTCCTCTCCGTACAACATACCATGCAAGGGAACTATATTGTTTCAAGGTCCTACAAACATATTAATTTCAAAAGGAAACAAAAGCAGTTCATGTGAGTTGTACAAGAAGGACTTCACAAATTATTGTGCAATCGACTATTCAAATTAAGTGAATAAATTCAACATTTTATATCTCAGCAATGGAGTAAGCTATGAAAGTGGGAGTTGGATGAATGAAATTCATTTTCCAAACTCTAAAATATATATTTTTACAATTCTAGACTGTAGGTCCACTTTAAGTTAAAAATGTATAGGGTGCTTAATATACAACTGTTACCCTGCAGGAGTGAAAGTATCTTGACCTTATCCTAGGTCTGAGTGCAAGCATGGTGTTGAGTGTAAACAGTCAGTGGTTCAACATGGACAGGCAGGCTGACCCCACGCCTACGTAGGATCAAGACCGTGTGTGTAAACGGGTTGTTGGGTTTCAAGGGGCAGGTTTTCTTGGGGAAGGACCGTAATTACATGTAGTCACACATTTTAAATCAAAGTCAGATTGTGCTACTATCCATGTGCTTAAGATTAAAAGAGTGAAAAATTTGTATATTTCTCCCTAAGTTAAAAATGTATATAAGTGTACAGTATTACATGCATAGTGGTGTAAAATACAGGTATTGTAATGTGTGTGTGCATTGTTTTTCACTGTTCTAAATACACATAGGATTAACTGGGGGGGATTAATTATCAACTGTGTGTACGTCCCCTATGTACAGTATACTTAGTAACAGTCAGTCACTGTGTATTGCATGTAGTTTGTTGCAAAGGTTTATGAATTGACCCATACATAATACACTGGGAGAAATATGACACTTTTATTTCCCCCTACAGTAAGTTAGAAATTTTGTATAAATGTACAGTTTTACATGCATAAAGTGATGCTTATACTGATACTGTAATGTGTGTGCATTGTTTTTAACTGTTCTAAATACACATAGGATTAACTGGGGGGATTAATTATCAACTGTGTGTACGTCCCCTATGTACAGTATACTGTAGTAACAGTCAGTCACTGTGTATTGCATGTAGTCTGTTGCAAAGGTTTATGAATTGACCCATACATAATACACTGGGAGAATATGACACTTTTATTTCTCCCTACAGTAAGTTAGAAATTTTGTATAAATGTACAGTATTACATGCATAAAGTGGTGCTTATACTGATACTGTAATGTGTGTGCATTGTTTTTAACTGTTCTAAATAGGATTAACTGGGAGGATTAATTATCTGTATGTACATCCCCAGTGTACTGTGCATTACTACATTAACAATCTCTGTCTACTGCGTGAAGTGTATTAATTGCAAATGTTTATGAATGGACCTATATATAATACACTGGGAGAAATATGACACTTATATTTACCCCTAAGTTACAAAATGTCTTTATAAATATTGTACAAGTAGTGTGTGCATTTTGGTACAAACTACAGTACATATGCAATATGTTTGTCTTAGAACTCTAAATGAGAATTATGGACACTGTCCACTGTATTCTCCTTAAATGTACATTGACAGTGTAATGTATACAGACTTGCAAATATTCTGTCCTCACAAGGGGTGAAATATGACTTTTATATTCCCCCTGACTAACAAATGTTAGTTGCATAAGGCACTATTAAGTTATGTGTCCATATGTAGTTAGCACATGTTGCACGGTGCATTTGTCATGGCACTACTGTATATTTAGAATATTCAGTACTGTTACACTAACCACACTGTTACCCTTATGTACAGTGGTCTATTGTGATAAAGAAGCCTACTGCAGTTTTATATATGGACAAATATGACATTTAGATTTTCCCTTCAGTGTGTGTGAGCATAATGCATTTTTATGATAGGAAGTGAATTGTGAGAGATACTGTATTTTAGGCTTGAAAAATGTCTCAAGCAGATGAAAATCCTCACTTCAAAGTTTTTCTCAACAATTGCCTTGTTTCTGGATTATAGTACTTGGATTTGAATGGGCAGGTCCTGTGGGGAAGGATGAGTAAACAGTAGAAACAAAGAGACCTGTCAATCAAATTTAGGGCCTTAAAAGCAGGGGTGGCACCAGGGGGGGACAGGGGGGGCTACAGCCCCCCCGTCGGGGAAGAAAATTTGGGTCCGTCGGGGAGCAGGAACCTCGATTTTTTTTTGTTTTTTTTGACAAAAAAAAAAAAAAAAACCTTATTGGAGTGGCAATCGCGAATGAAAGTGTGTGATAAACGGTGTGCACGCCGCTGGGGGCAGGGTGAGACATCCTTTTTGGCGCGGCCCTCCCCCACGAGTTGACCCCCGACATCCCCCCCTGCTCTCCAGATTCATGTCCAGTATATCCCGGCCTACGGTATACTGAAACACATACACTTCCTGATAAAGGCCACTCGACGTTACCGTACCCTGCGTCCTCGCGTAAGAGACATCTTACCCAGAAACACCTGTGAAGCAAACTTTTAGTGTTGCCACCAGTGAAATCAGTTTCTCCAATCTAGCAAACACGAACCGTGAAAGACTTGGAACCGACAGTAGCGGACCATAGCCGGCGAGCGCTTATTAAATTTTAGTTTAAATTAATTCAGTCGGGGCCCGGAACCGGATCTCACTGCCGGCATTGGCCATGTCGGGTGGCTCATGGGAGTCCCGGTGCGAGTCATGCCTCTCCTGTTATTCAATTCTATTATTCTAATATCAAATAATATGAGCCTAGAGTGGCTGAATTGCTCGCAGCTCTCCAGTCTCTGTTTTGCAATGTGCTTACAACAAATGATTTCTCATCTTTGATGGGGCGCTTTGATCGCACCGACAGTCGGCGACAGGCCAATACATATTGTCCTAAGGACTAAAACCGAGGGCAGTACGCAGAAGAGCGCCGCCTGCAGCCCTCGAAGGATTCGCTGTAGAGGCTCCCATCGAAACCTCACGCCGGGAAAACAGCGATTCCCCGGAGTTTGATAGCTATGTCCAAGATGTCTATGAAATCATAGACAAAGTCGACGCCGAGTTCGAGAGAAGGTATAATAAGGATAACATTGCAATCATGAAAGGTATAACATCTCTTTGTCCAACATCCTCCAAATACTTGGACCAGAGTGCATTGGAAGAGTTTGCCGCACTGTTCGGAGCTGATATCGAAGCGCTGTCCCATGAGGTATGCACTTTCAAATGCCTACTTAAACGGAAAGAAGAGGCGGAACGCCCTGGCAGTCTCCTTGATCTCCGAGCATACCTACAGGAGTTGAAAGCTGCATTCTTTGAATTGGAGCGCATTGTCTCTATTGCGTGTACACTTCCCGTTTCATCTGCAGAATGTGAACGGAACTTCAGTTCCATGAGGTTGATCAAAAACGACTTGCGTTCTGTAATGTCAAATGAACGCTTGGAGAGCCTTATGACACTGGGCATACACCGGGAGCGTGGGAACAGAATAAATTTGGACAATGTCATCAATCGATTCAAGGCCAGGTTTCCAAAATGCAGAATTGAAATATGAGCCTGATGTTAGTTTCATCAACTCAGAGAGAGAGAGAGAAAGGGGGGGGGGCTCAAGGTCTCATACAGTATCTGATTTCATATTTATATCATTTTATTGAGATGGTGATCATCAACTACAATTATCTGTATAAGCTTTTAATTTCAAAATGGACTTTCCAACCCCAAAATCCGGAATGGTCTGTTCTCTTCTATTTACCTTGACAAGTTGGCATCTACTACGAGGTAACTTCTTTAAGTTCATTTCGATAAAAACAACTGGGTGAAGGAAGTGATAGATACTTATGATATAGGCTAACAGGGATATCATGAATTTGGACAATCCGTGGAATTTGGGAATCCATTTGAGTAAATTCAGTGATCCATTTTGAACCCACCGCTTTTGAAGATGTTATATATAATGTTCTATACAATTACAGTCAATAATGCTATTTGCACCTTTAGTGGTAACTGCATGTTTTCCAGTTTTCTGCCGATGACGGCGATGCCGATGAGGCCTGCCGCCTTTCATAATCATTACATCATTTACGTGTTTGGGTTCTCCGAGACCGTCAAGACAGAATTTTATGTACGGCTCTACTGAAGAAATTTTGCATCTTGTGGCTAATCCGCCAAACTAGAGTTGAGAGTAACGATTTCAATTATTGTTTCAATAAAAGATGATGGCATCATGCAACCACGTTTTTCTGTAAATTCTGTTACGAAATTCTCTTATTATTTTTCATATATCTTTCCGAGAACCCTCAAATATTATGGGCGGTAATTTGGCCAAACTCTATCTTTAAACATGTATGTTGTAGGGTGTGTATGTATGTATGTATGTATGTATGTATGTATGTATGTATGTATGTATGTATGTATGTATGTATGTGTGTATGTATGTATGTATGTATCAGTAATCTTATCCACGGAAAATCGCAGCCCCCCCGTCGGGGAATTCAGCCCCCCCGTCGGGCAAATCCTGGCGCTACCCCTGCTTAAAAGGGGTTTTATCATTTTCAAGTACCTATTGTTGGACAGGTGGATGTTAGTTGGAGGTGTCTCCTTCCAATCAACTCTCTTTTTTTTTGTTTGTTTTTTGTCTTGCCAAGAGATATTAAGAACACATCTAAAGTTTCTCTGATGAAACAACTTTCACTCTTTTTCCATGTACCCACTAGGAATGTACAGTATAGTATCGTGCATTGTACATCAGCCATTTAAGCAAAATTTAAATATCTTCATTCAACAATATTGGTATTCACCTCTTTAGTGGACTGCACTGTACACTGTAGTTAGTTAGATGAGATTTAACGACACACCAACACGAATGTGTTATATAGTGTCAGCAAGTTGAAATACGTTTCAAGTCCTTCCCTTTAGTCGCCTCTTGCGACAGGCGGGAAATACCGTGGGCATATTCTACAACCCCCAGCCCACAGGGGGCGCACTGTACACTGTAAACCAACATTGCCATACTGGAAAAGCAGCTGCAACTTTCTCAAGTCAGAACTGAAAAGACCTGTTTGGAAAAATATTGTGAGCTTGTCTCTGCATGCAAACAAAAAAGGCTGTGTAGAATGCTTGTGTTGTAAATATTTATAACTATCATTCACAAACACCTTTATTGATTTCCTGCATTCTGATTGGCTGAAAACCATTCGAGACCAGTCTCGAATGCGTGGAGACTGGCCTTTGACAGTTAGGAGAATTACTTTTAAAAGGTGAATTGAATATCACTGTTACCACTACACTGTGCACTATGCTTTGTCCATGATGTGTTACCATAGCAACATAAACCATAATATCTGAGTACCAAGTTACTGTAAACTAGTATTACACTGTCAAACCTAGCACCCCTGTAGCTATAACCATTCAAAAGCATAATGCTCATTTCATCCCATGAATGAATGCTAGCAAAACTATAGGGGCATAGGCCCCTAGGCCTATTCATCTTCTTCTTGGATAATTACTGACAGTGGTTATGGCTCTTAAAAAGAGCGTTTAACCTTATGCCAGGGGTACATTTTGTTTTCTGTCTGCCTGTTACAGATATTCCACTGCTAATTTCCCTAAGCTAGAGTGGTAAAGAAAAGTGAATTTGGTCTCTGGGCTGCTAATGCCAGCATGGGGCCTGTGGTATATATTAACTATGACATGCAAAACAACGGTAAACACAGGTTTACTGACAGTGTCAAGTTTTACGTTTGAACCAATTCCGCTAACATTCATAACTTGCTAGCACGGTCTTTATTTTCTACGAGCTAGGCTACTTATGAACTAACGTTGTAAGTAGTGTAAGCTAGGCCTAACGTTAGGCCTGTATAATCCATATTAAAAGCTTGAACACATTTTCCAAAATTAATACCAACACTACAATCAGGGCCGTCACGACCGGGGGGGTGTCTCACCCCCCAAAAGTTCGTCAGAGCGACGATAGTCGGAAAATCTGAAATGCCAGTTGGAATTTCTGATATCTCAGTCTAGCACATTTTCCGACTGAGCCTATGTCAACTTTGTGTATATTTTTCAACTAGACCAAGTAGACCAACTAGACCAAAATCAAATCAAATTGAACTGTCCTTTTTCGCAAATTTTTCTAAAGCTCTCAAAATTTTCGCGCGCTCCGCGCGCTTCAAACCTTATCTCAGTGTTGTTCTTATTATCAATATCTTCCGAAAGCAACTTTCGGTGAAGCACAACAGCAGAAGTTGAAAGCCGTTTACAAATTACCAGGTAAAAGACTGACTTTTTGAGTGGCATGTTGGTTTGTTGGGCAATTGAAAGTATCTCGATGCAGATTCTGAATGCAAGTTTTACTATGGAAATCTCATTTAATGAAAATATGGGCGCGCTTTGCGCGCATGCGTCAAGATTTACAATAAATCTCATGAACATTATTAAGGTACGGTAATTATACAAGACACAATCTATGGGAGCTAGGGCGCCTTAGCCGCCCCCCCCCCCCCAATTTTTCCGAGCCCCACAAAACTGCGCAAAATTTTAAATAGAGTAATATTGGTGAAGACATAGATATACTCAGAAAATATTCCAAAGGTCTATTTATCAGGGCCTTTGCCAGTAAGTTCTGTAAAGATTCTTTCCATAACTTCAAAAAAATTTCGCGCTCTACCCGCGCTTTCATCTATAGTTCTATCTAGTGGTAACGCCCCCGTTTCAAACATATTGGATTTCAACGTTTCCACAAATGTTGTTCTTCCGTGTAGGCGTGATTCTAGAGAGACACGAAAATGCATCGTCGCGAAGTTCTTTCCTCTTTTTCCTAATTTTTTTGGAAGATCCTTTCTTATTTCTTGACAAACATATTTTGTAAGAAAAAGATTTTTCAGTTTCATAGGGGATCCTTAATGGGTAAGATGAAGAATGTAATCCTCGACGACCATGCAGTCACCAGAACAAATTTCTTGGTTTTGTCCAGATTCTTCAATAAAAATCCATACTTTTTCAACTTTCCTTAATGAAAGCAAAAATGTGAAATCTTTTTTCAATATAACCCCAAATCTTTCGGCGCGCTTCGTGCGCCGCGTTATATTTTGAATTCGGCCATCCATTGCATCTGTCGGGACTTAATGTAGCTGGCCCCCAGTCAAGGCGCTTCCCCCATGTCGCGCAAATCAAAGCACCACCCTGGCCGAACCTGCGTGCAGGTTTTTCATTTTGGCATTGAAGTATACCCCCAAATTTCGGCGCCCTTCGCGCGCCATCCTCATAATCCACATCGTATCACCTATGAACATTATAAGCACAAACGTAACAGGGAACTTTTATAGCATAAACTAGTTGTACATTCTGAAAACGCGCTTGTTAGTCCTAAACCCCTTTTGCTATACCTGTCTGGGAGGTGTATCATTTTTCTGCACCTATACTCTCCCTCCCGCCCATCCCCCCCCCCCCCCCCCCCGCCCATTCCCCATTGCTGGAAGCTGTACGTCTGGATTTTCGTTCAAAATTAGTAAAAATACGATAGATGTAAAGTGCTTGGCGTCATACTCTATATTATTATTTAGATGCCAGGTAATAAGCATTATGTCATTGCCCCATTTTATATAATTGATCCAGAGCTGCCAGGAGGCCCTATACAGGTATATGCTAGCCTTAGATGTCAGAATAGAAGGCATTAAGTAGTCAAGAAGGGGGGCTTCAGGAGGTTTGTTGACAACGTATTCTTCTCTTAGATAACATACTTTCTACTTTCACCTAACCAAATCTTAGTATTCACTTAATTATGGGCATTTTCCAGCCATATGTGATCAGTTCCAAAAGTATCCCAAGATAGCACCATTTTGCATCTAAGCACCTTACCTTAACAAAAATTTCTCAAAGGCCTTTGGCCCCTCCCCTAGGACGGCACCTTTATGAAGTGACAAAGGAAGGATCCCCACTGCTGTATCATACAAACGTAACGCACATAAAAACGAAGATGCAATTTACGGGCCGCCACTCATTTCGAAAAAGGATCAAACCAGTCGGAAAAATTAGAATTCACTTAATTATGGACATTGTCTAG
Source organism: Holothuria leucospilota (assembly GCA_029531755.1). Taxonomy (NCBI): domain Eukaryota; kingdom Metazoa; phylum Echinodermata; class Holothuroidea; order Aspidochirotida; family Holothuriidae; genus Holothuria; species Holothuria leucospilota. The sequence goes on along the minus strand of JAIZAY010000305.1, from coordinate 42,678 downwards.
CCATATATGATCAGCTCCAAAAATATCCCAAAGGTAGCTCCATTTTGCATCTAAGCAACCTTAAATTAACAAAAATTTCTCAAAGGGGAGGGGTCACCCCTCCCCCACGACGGCACCTTTATGTAGTGACAAAGGAAGGATCCCCACTGCTGTATGTAAACACAGGGAGCATAGAAAATGGTGCAGTTTACGCGCCACCATTCAGTTGGAAAAAATATCCATCCAGTCGGAATTTGGGACCTTCACACCCCCCCAAACATATGACCCTAGCTACGTCCCTGACTACAATCCTCTTCCAAAGAGGCTAAAGACAGCTCAAATCACCGTCTTTGTCATGCATCTTGTGGTTGAATGCTAGCACTGCGCACAGTATTGCAGTACACTAACTGCACAGTACACATACTGTGTACATGTAATTACCGTACTGTGCATGTGAACCTTTCGTATTGTAGAACTTCACTATACACAATAGCCAGCTAGAAGTTAGTTTCCTTGTTTAAATGCTCAGCCTCATCTCTACAACGATGTATGATAATTCAGGGATAAGCGATTTTACGTTACATTAATCCAATTAAATTTCGTTCGATGAATTGAGATTCTAGTCAATAAAGTAAAGAGAAAATGTTTGCGTGGTTGTCCACTTTCTTTTGGCCTGAAGTTGTTCGCTACTAAACATGACGTCATAATAGAGTCCTAAGTTAGCTGGGAGAATTAAAATGTGATCTGTAAAATTTTATCGAAAATTCAATGTTTTTGTCGATTCCCAACATTTTAATGTTGAGTGTTTATGAATGGGGATAAATGCGAGGGTGCCCGGTCTTAAATGTGATTCGAGACCTCAGATGACGTCATCACAAAGGCAGCGGACCTCGGCTGTCGCCTCGGTCTGCTCAGCCTCTGTGATGACGTCATCGTCGGTCTCTAATCACATTTAAGACCGGGCACCCTCGCATTTATCCCCTAAGTAACCGGCTCCAAGAAATTTGGCCCTCAGAGATGCAGTACTACTGTACACTACATGTGAAAAACAAAACTTTGTAACTTGTTTCCTATGAGAAATGGTATACTGTAATGTCAACATCACTTGGCAAAAAGATTTACATTCACAGAAGTCCTACTAAGAACCGCGTAAATGCCATTTTGATACTGTACCTGTTCAACAGAGGTTTATAGGGCCGCACAGTATTCAGTAGATGGATTGATCTTGTGATTTAAATGGCAGATAGGCTACTGTATGGTAGAATTTCTAAGGATATCATAGAGCTATATGTATTTCACAGTAAGTTTGTTCAAGGAAAGAAGGTAATATAGTCAGATACCCTGTAGGTACATCCTAAAGCTGAGGTTAATAAAAGATGGTGATGGTGAAAAGAGATTTTTAGTCGATATGAATGTGAATAGTAGTGTTTGCACCAGGTACCCGACCGACGATGTCAGGTCCCGGTTCTGAAATTGCTACCCGATCCAAAGTTTCACTAACATAGATTGCATGTGTGACAGAACACCACATGTTACTTTTTCCTTGCAAAATTTATCACGCACACGCCTAAGAACACTTGTCATGAACGTGCATAGATACGTTGATGTTACATTTATATATCAACTTGCAAAGCAAAATTTCTTATTATGACTTTGCAACGAACTCGTAGCCTAACAGAAATTTTTTCGGGTACCCGGGTACCCAACCGACCATCGACTTCAGGTACCCGGTTCCGAATTTTGGACCCGGTGCAAACACTGGTGAATAGAAAAGGGGGAGAAACTTGCAAGATACTGGCCAAAGTGGTGGTATAAACTGCATTAATAAATGCTTGAGAGCATTTGACATATACAGTATATTAATAAGGCATTTACTTTTATGTTTTCCTTTACAGGAAGGGGTGTTGTTGCTAAGACAACATTTGAAAGAGGTGAATTTTTATTGCAGTATTCAGGGTCTTTAAAAAGTGCAGAAGAAGCCAACACACTTGAAGATGTATCCTCATCTGGTTTTAGATACTTTTTTCAATACAAGGAAAAGGAATTATGGTAGGTGAATTATAGTTCACCAGAAAAAAAATCAGTTCCTGTCCTCCAAAGCCTGCAGCAATACTTTAATACTAACTCAAGATATCCCACTTTGAAGGTGCCCAGTGAAAAATGGGACAAAAAATTATTACTTTTGGGCTTCCAAAATCTTCCAGAATTGTCCTGCCATTAAAAACTGTCAAGGACAGTAGTTATACATGCCAGTATTGCTGCCTGGACTATTCCATTGTAGAACAGGACCAAAATAAATGTCAAAGTTTCTTTGTGCTATGAAAGAAACAACTAACTTCACCCCTCAGCAGTAGGCAATAACTGAAACCTGCAATAAATCCCCATTTCAAGGTGGAACGGTCAGCCAATTGCACAGTGAAACATTCCTTTCTTCTAAACCTTGAAAACTTTTCCAAGAGCAGCGATCTTTCATACTGTACCAAAATTGTCGAAATGGCGAAGGACGAAATTGGTAGACGAAAAAACGTCGTCCAAAATCTTCCAAAATTTTTCCCATTTTTCACTGAGACTGTACAGGTTACTTTTGTCAAAAATACCTGCTGCTCTCCTTAATCATTGAGAATGTAATGTGATGTGGGCACATTACCTCTGAGTCCTTTTGTTATTCGTTATACTTAAATGCCCTGTTTATCCTTGAAATTTGAAACTGTTGGAATACCTTTCCATGTGGATCTGGCATAAAGCTGTGCCATATGTTGGGTATGTTAAACAAAATTTTTAGATATTCATTACAGGGGTGTCAACATCATAAAGAAATATACAAGATGATTGTGACATTTCTTGCTCATTAATTTTTTTAGCATTGATGCAACTGCAGAACCAACCTCCAGGCCTACCCTTGGGCGACTTGTCAATCATGGCGACCGACATGAAGTTAATTGTAAGATGAAGGTAGTGGAAGTCAATAATGCTCCAACTCTTTGCCTGTTTGCAATCAAGGACATTTTAGTTTGGCAAGAACTACTGTATGACTACGGCATATCAGACCTGCCTTGGAAGTCTAAGGTATTGTGTATAGCTCATCTTATGGTTACATTCTTAAAGCCTTCCATACTTGAGAGGAGGTGTCACCTAATCAAAAAGGCTGCTTAATAAATTTTAGTGTCTTTACAGTATAACATGAATCCAAAATGTAATGTGTGGAGTGATACGCCATTGGGTATGCATACTTTGATTACTACAATATTGAGATTGTTCTTTCCCCGTGAAATTAGTATGTGTGGATCTCGTTTTCAGTGTTGATTTGTTCACTATGTCAAGTAATAACCTATTCTGATGTCCTTTATCCCCTTTATTTTTTGAACTACTTTTAATTGTGAGCCTACTTTTTCATGTTTGTTTCAATGGATTTTCTTGTGCAGGCTTGTAATAAAACCTCTATACTATTTCTATTTTGTTTTCTCTTAAAATTTGACTCTTATGCTAAGAAAAGTTAAAATTGCTCTCATTGCACTGCAAATTAGATATATTAATGCTCAAATGAAATTTAATAATATTAAGAACTTAGGTGAATCCTCAATGAAAATTTGCATTCTTCTCAATTCTAGGTATTGACTAAAGCTGGATCCACAGAACTAGAACGTCCTTCAGTAACAGTCAATGCAAATGTGGCTAATGAGGAAGTTTCTGCTGACCTCAATAGTTTGACCCCCATCAATTCAAGAAACAAATTTTCTTCCACAAATGCCAAGTCCAGTGTAGCAGATGCTGTAAATCCAGACAAGACAGAAAAAGATGGAAATAAATCAACTGATTCCAAACTAGCTGATAAAGACCCCACTGATGAAGCCATTTCCTCAGATCTAGAAGAAACTTTGCAGATAGTCAGGCCTATTTGATGTTACTTAATATGTCAAATGGTGTACATGATGATAGTTTCAGTAGTGAAGAAACTGCAAATACAAATCATATGCTGGAAATTAAACATACACAAACAGCTGATGAAAAATCTCTTAATAACATCTCTGAAAGTGAAGGCAAAGACCCCATGTCATCTCCACCACACTCCCCACAAAACAAAGGATGTGATTCTGACACAAGTGATGTCCAGTCCAATCTAGCTGCTGGTGAGAATCACCTAACCGCTCACCAAAATGATAACAGTCTTTCTGATGCTGTAAACACAAACACAACAGGAAAGGATACAAGTAAAGAGACTGATTTCAATACAGGTGATAAAGACCACACTAATGAAGTCATTTCCTCTGATTCAGAAGAAACCAGTGCTGATAGAGTGGAGTATTTGATGTTACTTGACATTTCAAGTGGTGTACGCAATGATAGCTCCAGTGGTGAAGAAACTACTGCAAATACAAATGAGATGCCGAAAATTAAACATACACAAGTGATAGACAAAGAGTTGACTACAGACAGTAGCAGCTCTGAAAGTGAAGATTAAGACCCCACATATTTTCCAAGACGCTCCCCACAAAATGAAGAATTTGATTCTGACACAAGTGAAGAGTTTCCTTTTTATCAAAGAGCATCATCACCCCATCCATCACATCAAGTTTCAGGAGAGGTTCCTGCTTTGCAACCTAATGTCTTGGAATGCTCTTCCTCATCAGATGCATCATCATCTTCATCGTATGTAGCACAACATGGAAGTCCACACGGAGAAGTTACAGATTCAGGCCATAGTTCAGATGGTCAGAAGGTGACTTCCAGTACTGATGCTCAAGGAGTCCCCTATGCAAAACCATACAGATTATGCATCTTCTGTAACTCTTTTAAGTCTAAGCTTTCCCAACATATTGCTACCCAGCATTCTGATGTTGATAGAGTTACAAAAGCCATGAAGCTTCCAAAGGCACAAAGGGTGAAAGTCTTTGATTCTTTTAGGAAGGAAGGCATACTGAAAATAAACAAACAGCAGGCAAAGGCATTGAAACCATCATATCACAGAGAAAGGGCATGCGAGCATCGGACCGTTAGTCATGTGTAACATATGCTGTGGGTTTTACTCAAAGCATTATATGAAAAGGCATTCAAATGTGTGCCTGGGTAAGTCTGAAAGTTCTCCTGCTGTAGTACCTGTACCAATGGATCTGTTGTCGCATGACCAAGATTTTAACACACACTTTGCCAATGACATTCTGTGCAGATTCCAGAAAGATGCAGTTGGCAAGCTATGTATTAATGACTCTTGGCTAACTAAGATAGGAAAGAGATTGTGGGAGAAACAGAGGAGTAAGATCAACAAAAAGACAGAGGTAAGAAAATCTGTGATGACAGATATGAGAAGATTGGCTGCCTTATACCTGGGAATGCAGAAGGCTGAAGAAGAGTTAGGTGAACTTCCAGCTAAGGAAGGGAATGTATCAGACCTATTCAAGAGGACTAACTTTCCTCATTTGGAGATATCAATAAGTAACTACACCTCATCAGAAATTTCTGAACCAAATTCTGTGAAAGCAGGCTTAAAGTTAAGCCTATACTACTTGCTTAAGTCAGCAGCAAAAATTGTAAAAGGAACATACCTTATTGAGGATAAAGATGAACTCTCAAATAATGTGGATAAGTTTGTTTCAGTGCTGGAATTGAGCAGCAATTACTTATTTGGTGATGCCACCTATAAGATTAACCAGCAAAGACAGATCAAACTTAGGAAGCCAGAGGCTCTGCCGCAAGAGGATGATGTGAGATGTTTGAGAGACTACACTGTTCAAAGAATGGAGTGCATAACCTATGATCAACTAGAGTTTTGGGACTTACACAGATATGTGGAATTAAGAGATTTGGTGGTCTGTCGTTTAACTCTGTTTAACACTAGAAGAGGGGGCGAGCCCTCCAGATTACTCGTTAGTGAGTGGAAAGATGCAGAAAATAATGTGTGGATAGACAAACAACTGTTAGAAGCCCTTAATGATATTGACAAAGCATTGGCAGGTAACTTTAAAGTTGCTTACCAGAGTGGCAAAGGAAATAAGCACCTAGTACCTGTATTATTTCCTAAAGACACCATTGAGCCAGTCAGGATCGAAGCTCTGCGATGAAGATATCAGATCAGCAGCTGCTATAGCTAGCACTAACATATTCCTCTTTCCAACAACTAATGGCTCTGAAAACCATGTATCAGGTTGGCACGCAGTCAGCAATGTGTGTGAAAAAGTAGATCTTACTAACAAAGAAACTCTGACAGCAACCAAAAATCGTCATAGATTAAGCAAGTTGTTCGCCTTAATGGATGTGCCGGAGTCTGAGAGGCAATACATTTATAAACACATGGGACATTCAGAGGAGACGAACCAACATATTTATCAAGCCCCTCTTGCCGTGAAAGAATTAACAGTTGTAGGCAAATGTTTGCAAACAATCGATGAAGGTAAGGAAGTACCTTTTTTGCTTTTAAGAGCTGGGTACTCATTTACAACTTCCCTTTGAGAAAGAGCCCTTTGGCTGATAGGATTGCAAATAGTCGATCGAATTTGGGACCCTTCAATCCCTTTGGGATAAGGATGTGTTTATAGTAGACATATTAATAACAACCTTTACCTTATCTTGATGGATGCAAATGAAACCCTTACGAAAGACTGTGGTAATTTGATAAATACATTTGCTTTTTATCTTATGTAGGTTGTGCCCCCTCATGCAGTGGAACTTCAGCTGAATCTTGTGCAGGTAAGCAGTGGTTGCAATTTATCCTGCAGAAGTATACAATTTTCAAAGCTGTTAGTTTGCCTCAGTGTTAATGTATGGTTTAGTTCTTTAATTTCAACATTTTCTTGGAAGGTTTTGTAATGTATTGTACTTGGTTTTAATGCCAGGTCAATCAATTGTTCTTATTTGTTGTATCAGAAGTCATTTTGCTGTACATGGAAGTTTGAGTTGTTGTTTGTTTTTTTTTTGCTGTGTTTACATCATCAGCTTCCCTCGTGGTGACTGATGGGTGCGTAACTGAGGATGAGACAGGTGAAGGTAAGGTGGTGCTTTTTAATAACTTTATGCAAAATAAGGTTGTCTCCATCAAGAACCAAGAGCGAAACTAGAGAAGCATGATCAAAGTGTAGGACTTTCTGAGTCAAAATGTCCATTGTCTGTTAAAGTGAAGCGTGATATTTAGTGGCCTATGTAATTAAATAAGTAGGCCTTAGTCATGTTTAGTCTGCAAGATACCAAGCAGTTTTGTTCAAGGAACAAACATGCTTTGGACTGTTGATCATACATGAGTTGTCAAAGTGTGATGTATGGTAACAAGCAATTTTGACAGAGCCGGACAGATTGGACAAGGACATTTGCAGAAAGTTTTAAACATTCTGGGAGTTAAATGCAGGCCAAGCACATGGAAAGGCTTTCACTTGGAAGCTTTGTGCAACTTGTGCATGCAAATGCTCTCCAAACTTACATCATGATAAAATAGATGGCCTTTTGACAAGATGAAATTTGAACGACATTTTGTTTTTACTATGAGGGGAATAAGTGTGACTATAACTGTTGTAATATTTCGGGTAATTCTGAACAAGCTGAAGATAAACAATTGGAATTAGATGCCTTCAAATGTGTTATGAACTTCTTACTTGTGTCAGGATATAATATAGTCATTCAAGTGAAGGGGCTGTGACTCCTTTAGTTTAACAATCAGTACAGAACTTTATGCTGCTGATGAGATCTGAAATGATGGGGTAGGTTAGCAATAATCCCATAATGCCTTCCCCCAAATGATTGTGGTTATTTATTTTCAAATGCACATTATTCCTCCTTCAGTTTGAAATTCAGTCTTGTGTGTTAAATTAACTTTGAGATATGTTTGTGCTTCAATTTGGTTTGTTTGCAGAGACAGTTTCAGGCCAAACTATATATGTTTCAAATTGATCAAACATTAAAAGAGAATCTAGCATGGTGCTTTGTATTTTTCTCCCAAATAAAACTATTAACTTAGTGAGAACTATGTCATTGACTCAGAAATGAAAGTAATTAATGTGTGTATTAAATCTGGATAGCTGTTAGCTGTATACATGATAAAAATGGACAAACAAAATATGGGAGATACTTCATGTAAGGCTACCTCAAACTGAGGTGAATAGACAACTGAAGGGAAATGAATAGGCTGAATAGCCTGAAGTGAATTGGATTAGGAACATGAAGTATATACCCAAAATATGGCATACAAATTTCAGAGCATGTGGCTTGTGTCTGTCATTAGTAGTTTTTATCAACATTATACTTTGTTGGTCGTGGGAGGGACATTTTCAAGGAATAAGATAGCATGTGCTTCTTCATTATGTCAAAAGAAGTCCTATTTTTTATTTATATTTCAGTTTAACTTATATTCAAAATGCTCGTGACCTCAACTGTTTCACTAATTGTACCTACTATAATATTTCAGGTACACCTGAGGAAACTGGAGATGAAGGATTGGAATCAGGTGTCTTCAAGCATGGTATGTTCTCTTTATTTTTAGCATGATACAGAGATCCCTCACTGAAGTGAAGGGGCTGTGAGTTCATTAATAGTTTAACAATAAGGATAGTAGTACAGTACAGATAGTGTCACATGCTAGTATATCTCAAATGATTGCTTAGGTTCCCAGACCTTGCCTTACATGCACCTAAACTGAAATTCAGTAGATGAAAACATCAGTATAGTACCACACAAAGAATACTGAGTAAATCATACAATACTTATCCTAAGGTAGCCTATATTGGCCCATTCATATCAAAACTTGTCATCACGTAATGCATTAACTTGACACAAGACAGTATGCAGTACCAATATCCATAAGGCATTAGTCCAAATAGCTGGAAGTTTGTCATCTGATCTAATGCATTCCATGCATGGGCTAAACTAGCTCTGCATGCAGTACAGTACTACAGTAAAATCACTGTTTTGTAAGGCTACAGTCCTCGACAAAAATGATGGGACAAAACAAGCAAAACAAGCAAGCGTGAGATCGTCATCCCCTTGTCTGCATCCCCTCTCCCCTGTTCAATGTTGCAGCAGACAAACGTGTTCTGAGACTTCAACATTGATGTGGGGAGCAGGGTGTCCCATGTACTTTTGTCAAGGATTGTAGCAGCGAGCAATGCACATATGTATGCAGGCATGTGTTAACAGTGCACTTTAAAATAGGACGTGAGAGCAGTACTGCTAACCAATGTCACAATAGGGGGCACGGCTGCTCAATTTTAACCGTAGCCAGTGACAAGGAGGGTATTCTGGTTATGGAACAATATACTTACTGTACACAGTAGGAATTACAGCAAGGCCATGGCAAGACTAGCACTAAGTTACTGTTGTATACTGTTGGCTTGAGTACTGAAGCTAGGCTTCTTATTAATACAGCATTGTATGGTATGATAAGTTGCTGTCTTACTCTGAAAAAATTCACGGTTTGGAAACTTTCTAAAAATCATAAACTCTCAGATACGGCCTAGGTTGTAAGGAAATGATCCTCTCTACATATCAGTTCATGGTTTGAGATAATTTTGTAGTCATTTCAGGTGTCTGAATGACAAGCTTTTTGATATGTGAAACCTACATCGCTTCCTTACCTTCTATTTACCTGTGTACCCCTCACCTACCCGCAATTAGTTCCTGGCAAATTTGTGATAGCACAGTAAATGCGGGCACCCTCAGAACAAGCGGGCCCTTCCTCCCCTTCCCCTTCCTGCTTCATCTGCCCCAAGCTTTGGTAAAACAAAAGTGAGAATTGTGATTAAGGTTCTTATTGGCCTACCATGATATTTTTGGGGGTGGGGGTGGGAGGCCTGTACACATGCTAAACAAATTATTTCTATGGGGGTATCAATACTAGCTGACCTAAATGGGTTTAAAGTTTGGATAAGTATACTTTCCATTAAAGTGTCTGTTGCATCACCCACACATATTTAATTATTTACAATTGGTAACTGCACTTTGATTGACATAAATTAAACAAAACCATTACTTAATTGTGCCATCAGTGGTGTAGCTAGCCCAGTGCATAGCAGACAGCTCACACACAGTAGTGTGTGGATACTGCTGTGAACAATTTTCATTCAGCATTGGCTTCTGTGTAGCTTCTTCTGGGAGGTGCAGTAGACAGGTGTTTATCTTTTCCATTGGAGGGGGGGGGGGCGGCTAGAGATAAGCTTTGTAGAGAAAATTTTTACTGTCTTGGGTAAGATTTGCATGTTCCCCTTTCAGCCCTTAATCCATTATCTATTTCAAAAAGGTTTCTTTCCTCTGTTTTATCAAACTTACTTCATTGCTCCTTCAATTTCAATTTTTAGCTTAATGTTAAAGGTCCTACAATTTCATCCCAGGCAGTAAACATTCTCCCAACAAGGTGTAATTCCAACCCTCCCTCCAATTTGAATAGAAACATCTTTTTACTGCACTTCCAGACAAAGTTACATTAGCCTTTACTGACTGGAAATTGTTCAAGGTCATATTCTGCAGAGTGTGGTGTGTGATTGTATTGCTACTGTTATCTGACCTTGTCTATGCAGGGTGCAATTGGCTACCTTCTTTAGACCCTTTACATTAACCATGGCATTAAAAGTGTACTGTTTCATTCAATTGAACAGAGGGGATGATGAAGTGTTACCTCAGATCTGGTGATTACTATTTTTAATGCATGTTAAACATTACAAATCGGATTTTATAGTAGTGTGTTTTTTGCGTAAAGAATGGTGTGTACTTTAACATCCTCTTTGGACTAAGGCCATACAAGAGAAGAACATTTCCATACAAATGGAAGTTTATGACTAAGTTACCACAGTTGGTACTGTAGTAGTCCACAGCAGTGTTTCTTTCAGAGTGCATTGTTCTTTCTACATTTGTCTTCTCTGCAGGCAGAAAATGTTGCAAATGGACCAATGAAGAAAGCTCAATCGTGAAGAATTATTTCCAGAAATATTTTCAAGGAATTGGTGACAAACGCTTACCTGGTAAGATTCATGCTGTTCTCTTACATCTGTAGGTATTATATTTCCAATTTGTCAGAATAATATTCTGTCAAAAAAATTGAGTTAGGGGATTTGGAAATGTACTGTAAAGAAAGTGGAATTAGGTTTTTGAACATGTGTAAGTCCTGTTCAACATACATTTAAAATAGCGAAGTGCAGACTCTTGAATTGTTATTAACATATGCACAGTGATAAAGTATATCCAAAGAGCATAAAATGCAACAGTATGAAAGTTTTGTCATTTTCTATTGCATCTTGCAGACAAGTACAGATTTATATTCAAGTTAGTATGGAATCATGACACAGGCTAATTGATAGGGTTGATATTGACAAAAGACAGATAAAAGTAATAATGAACGTGGAATGGAGGCATTGTAGTGTATAGGGTTTGAAAGTAAAGGTTGACCCCTATAACCACCCAATCTGTTTGCCTAACCCAAACTGTGGTGCAATATTAAAGGATTCATAGTTTGTATGTAGTTGTACTTAATGCTAAATTTCATTTTCAGAGCAATTCCGTAAAGTAATAAACCAAAAGAAAAATTACATAAATGGCTCTTAATCACTGGATGCAGTTTCAACTTCTTTCTTTGCTACCCTTTGAGTTATGACATGCATATGAAACTTGTTTTTGTGTTGATTTTGAAGATACGCATGATATTTGCTGTCCTCTATGTGCAAAAAAATCTGAAATGTGACCATTTACCCTAATATTGTGAGACGCACACTGCCTAAAAGTGCCCAATTTAAAACACTTGTTACTTGGCACTTAATAATGTAAGATTATTGTACGTGCATTATTTAATAGTAGACAGGTAGTACTTAAAGTCTGACAAATTTGATTAAGATTATACTTAATTTATAATAATACCACGTTTTCTGTGACGGAGGTACATTTTCGTAAATTTTCGCATGGGTACATCTGTCACATTGACATTTTTGTAAATGTGGTGAGAATGCAATAAAAACTTCAACTGACTTTTAATGATATGTGTAGATTGAAACCTTCTTTAGAACATGGATAGTAATTTTAACTGGTATTTTGTTTCAAAACACAGCAATTTTTTAAGTGAAAATTGCACACTGAAAAAATGATGTTCTTTGCATACGTCCATCACAGAGAGCTAATTTCATTATTTCTCCAGTTTGGTGCAGAGAACAGGAACTGAAACTCTGTTAAAGTTTAGTACAAGGTAGATGTTCCACAAAACCCAAGTAAAATCTCACCTTTTATCTATAGCTATTGAGAGAAATGAATAAACTCTCCGGAATGTACGTCCAACTGTATGGAATTGCCCTTCAAGATACACTCACGTGTTCATAGTATTATCCAATATTTAACTTCAAGAGATCAAACTGTTCATTTAGCTGAAAATTTCTTACACATTTTAGGGCTTTAATTCCAGCTTAATCAGAGAGGTACTCTATTCATATTGATTTTACTTATGAGAAATCAGATAGATTAACATGCACCTCATGAATCTTTTGTAGTTGTATTTTTCTTTTTTCTAATTAATGTAGGTCGAAAAGAAGTACTAGCTTTTTTGGAGGAGAACAAACTGAATAAAGATTGGAAAACCATTCATACCAAGGTAATGAATGAAGTCAGAAAGATTGAGAAAATTGCAGAACAAAGACGGAAGCAGTGGGAGTAATTAGATACAATGTCTCACATCGGTGATGGGTGATGGATGTTAAGACGTGATGTCTGCTTCTGCATTCTGTGTATTGCATGGATTTGGTCGATTTGTGTATATATTTTTCATTTTCTGTCACAATCTTTACTGTTATTTGAGGCAATTGTGTTCAAGGAACTTAAGTCCTTACTTTTCCATTACATGTATGTTTAAAAAAGTATACTGTGCCTCTTCACAGAATAAAAAGAAGGGCAAAGAGGTTAATAGCAATTTGTTCCTCTACCTATACAGTAGAACAGTTTAGTCAGTTATCATGTGCATTTGTGCTTCACATGCAAATTGTTAAAAAAAATGGCTTTTTGGAGTAAAAAAAGCATAAAATAAGACCACAGTTCATGCTGAAGTGATTTATTAAATTACAACAAGTCACTCAAAGCACAAAAAAGTATTGGATGTTACCACAAGTAGGAAAAATGTATTAGAATTCTATTTATTTTGAAAATGGGTGAGGTGGGTTCTTCGTGTAATTTCAGTTTTTACATTATCTGGGAGGAAGTTGAAGATTTGTAAATTGATTTATTGTTTATTTAAGGTTTGATGTTTGTGGAGGCAATTTTGAGTTGCCAGAAGTCTTCTCTCTTGTATTGAGGAATCGCCATGTATCTAACTTCCAAGTGGATATTTGATTGGGTCATGGATGAAGGATTCTGTTCCATCTGGTACAAATCAGGTGTTTGTATTTACTTGCAATGGGTGAGATTTTAAGTGGTTGCTTTTGCCACATTGAAAAAATTCAGTAATGGCAGAGAACATACCACTAGTCTTCATGTGGATTTTTAAACTTGTTGACTCACCAAGGGAGAAATTTCATCATTGATGTGAGATGGAAGTTGAAACTGCTTATATTTTAATACCATTGTCATGTATTTTATCGATATTTCACTCCTAAGTTTTGCTTTTAAACTAAATGCATTGGACAAAGTCATTTGTAAAAACATTACTTTTCATTTTCTGTTAAAGCTTTGCCTCATCTTGAAGTTATTCAATGAGGTGAATGTTAATTAGGTGGGATCTTTCATCGTTTAAGCTTTTGAGAGACATGGGAGGAGTGTGATAACCTGGATCGGACATTCGATGAGTTATCATTCCCTGGTTCTTATTTCTAAAATGAACATTTGCATTAAGCGTAGAGTTCGAATGAGAACATTACAAGGTTCTAAATTACTCAAAAAAAAATGAAGGCTTTTATTTACTTCTTAAACGAAAATTATTCAAAACGCATTCCGCTATATTATTAACTCAAAATTATTCTCATTATTCTTATTCTTTTACAACTTCGTAACAGAAAATAAACCCCTCTTCTCTTGAATGAAATCTCTCTCCTCTGGTCAGAATCTCTCTCCTCTTGTCACTAAATAAGCAAAAGTTCAACTAACTAGCCATTTCAAGGTAGGCTTCGCCACACATTTACAACGACAATATATATATATACTCTCGGAGATTGTTCTGAAATCAATGCATATAAGTTCACAATCAAAAATCCCTGTTGAACATACGCCAAGGGTGGAACGATACCAAAACTACCGCGGCTCAGTGTCCAGGAGGAGCGTTGAATCCCCCCTAAGTTCAGGTAACAAGTTGCTGCCAGCGGTGACTCCTGTTCCCCCGTTCAACGAAAAGTTTTGTCCCCCGTTCAACGAAAAGTTTTGTTCCCCGAAAATGAAAGACTGTAAGACAAAATACCGGAGATTATCTAGAAAAGTGTCCTTACGACTACGCTGAGTAAAGGCATGGGCGGGATGGGGTGAAACCCTGCTACCCTCACCCAGCGGCGTAGCTACGGGGGGGCCTGGGGGGCCTAAGGCCCCCCCAGATATTCGTCAGGCCCCCCCTAGATTTTTTGTGTCCTAATAAAATGTGTAAGAATTAAGAAAAAAATAAATGTATGAACAGAAATAAACTTTGAAGTATTTCCTTCAAAAAGTAAATAAATAGATAAAATGTGTAAGAATTAGGAAAAAGTAAATGTGTGAAAACACATTTTGCACACGTATGAAATCAACTTATAACTTTAAAATGCCTGCTTCCACTAAATTAGTTATATAATCTGCACTGTCGTTTAATTCACATATAATTCACTTGGACGATGAAACGAACGTCCCGACTACAAATTCGGATGCGACATTGTCAGGTTTAGACCCTTTGGCTTTTCGGATGGCTGGTTGATTTACTGAAAACATGGCAACTATATACACTGATAACCATTCTCACACGACCATTTCAATACGGTATCATACACAAAATATGCCGTACGGTAAGGTACTGCATTCGAATAATTCTTCTATCCTTAACAAGTGTGTCGTGTCTCTCTCCTTGCCCATGACAAGTGCACTGTAGAGAGAAAGATTTTTTTTGACAAGTCCTCTTTTTAATGGTTTGCACTGGCGTCACGGTCAGGACGGATTTGTAAAATTGCCAACAGGGTCCGGATTTCATGTGTTTCCCACATGATCCCTAATTCTGCTTTGCGGGTTAAATAGTTTGAAAGATTTACTGGTGGTATTATTGGTCTGACCAAGTAATATACCGATGACTTGAGTCGGTGGACAAATACAGCACAATTTTGCATCTAGACACCATTGAAAACCGGAAAAAATTTCCAAAGGGAAGGGGACACCCCTACATCAAGACAGTGATCCGTGTCCTCCCTGCTAGAAAATACATATGGTAACCCTAGGTTGGAGACAAATGGTATGATCTAGGGGATATGTAATTGAGTAGTGGACATGTAGCCTATGGATAGGGTGATAGACAAATGTAACAAAGATACACCAGAAGGTGCCTATGGGAGAATTGCAGGCAGAATAAATGAAAAGGGATGCATAATTCAGTATGATTCTTGTATTATCGGGGGGGGGGGGGGCGGACAATTACCCCAGAAATTTTCAAAGTGCACCGTTCCCAACTATGGGAATATACAGAGAAAACGCAGTAAAAATATAAGAAATAGCTGTGATTGTAATGATAGAACTTAAACAGTTGCAAATAGGCAGATCAATATTTTCATGCCTATATCTGTGCACATGTCATTAATCATTTACAGCTCTATTAGGATGTATTTCTAGCCTACTTTTCTAAAAATTCTCGCGCTACGCGCGATTATGCAAAGCTACAATGTTGCTGTTGTTGCTATAGGTAGCTTCAATCATCAATGGCTTGAAAGGTTTATAAACCGCGCCAGTTCAGTCATAGAAACATTTTATAACCAATAACACCCCTCCCCTCCCTCAAACCCTCCTCCACAACGGAGTTCAATGGCTGAGGTTCACACTTCACATATTATCGACCATGTTCTCAAAAGTAACTTTTGTCGCACTAAGTCACAACTACTTTTCGTTTCCTTTCAAAGCTGAAATCCCTCAAATATTGCACCATTTGCTATCAATCTATACGTCCTCCTGAAATTACAAATTTTCGCCAAGGGGGAGAGAGACACCCGTTCCCTTTAGTCCCCTCCCCTTGGTCACAGATCAGTAATGCCGACTTTTTGCCCCCTAGCAAAAAAGTATATGTGCGGCCTTGTGTTTTACCATTTTTCATGGACTGATTTTATCCATTATTTGAAAAATGGCAGACATGAGATTCGACTCTCAAGGCTGGGTACATGCAGCTTAAAACACGTGGGAAGTGCCGTTTCCGGCCATCTGGAGGGTTTGTAAAGCCAAAAATTTTCTTGCACGCTCCGCGCCAACTGATGGTGGCGCTCCGCTTAGATAGTCTTGACAAGCCTGACCCTCTTCGGTGCCGGCCCCCCATTTGTTACCTAGGCCCCCCTAAAAATTTCATCCTAGCTACGCCCCTGCCCTCACCAGTAACCCCGGACATTGCCTTAAAACACCAAGGTAAGCTACGGTCCCCTCACAGTGTCTATCTGAGCATGAACTCTCAAAGTTGCTACTCAACATTTTGTTTCATTCGAAAAACACGGAATAGTATCATTAATTACCCTGAACTGCCCACTCTCCCCGTAAACATACAAAATGCATACACATGTTCTATCAACAAGATACCATTCCTTGCAGTTCTATAGTAGAAGTTACCCCGATTATATCGGTAAATCCAATTAAATGTAAATTACCTTAAAATGACATTTTCCCCACCAGAGTAAGCTCAAGGTGTCCTTCTACCCTAGTTTTCACAGCACAACTAGAATTTACACGCATTCTTAAAAGTGCCCACCTGGTTGCAATAACAATTACGAGAACTTACGTGAATAGAGGACTACTGTCCGCTCATTGTCCAGCGACGTCCCAGTGTCGACGGCCCCACTCTCAGCCACCACCGATAAGAGAAATCAACCCTTTTTACGTGGCCTAAGCCAGCCAACATACGAGGCACCTGTCTTTCATAATAACCGATTCCTCCCGACATAACCAACAATGGGAGCCCTTCTCGGTGTTTCCACGACAGGATACGGCCCGACGTGCTTACGGTGACACCCAGGACAGCAGTGCCCATCCAAACCTCCCAAATCTGACTCCACTCCTACGAACTACAGGGAGCATACCACTCTCGGCATCTCTTTATTATGCAAATTTTACCTCCTGATCAACGGGTCTTTCATTCCTACGTTCCCTTGCTGTTATTACTTTCACCTACATCTGCTTAGGGAATGCGTGTATGTGCGGAACTCGATAAGTCATGAATAAACATGAGAATCACTTAAACCCTAACTTTCAACCGGTAATAACTTTCTACCCAGTCGTTTTGATGATACGGACCTACACATGACAAGGAGGTTGCCTATTTTTGAACAGTACAGTTCTGTTTTTCACCTGTGTTTTAGCTGGAGGCAATGTTAAAATGCCAAGAGCCCTCCTTCTGTGGTGTAGGCATGGAAATGTATTTGCCTGTGAATGTTGTGGTGTGGGTGTTATGATGATTGCTGGCCTGCTGTCAGTCAGTCATCATAACATGATTTCATTATTTTATGTTTCCTCATTTTCTGTTAAAGTCAATATTCTTTCAATAAGACATGTAAAGAGGTACATGTTAGACTGGGAAGTAAGTAACAATAGTGATGTATAAAATAAGAAAATCAAAGTTAATAGTAGCTCCAAGAAAGTCAAGTGGATTTTACTACAAGTACTTTACACACAGCAATTTGCCTATTACTACAGCCGCTGCTGCGGCTGTGGTAAGAAGGTTGTGGTGAGAGAGGAATAAGGTGTCCATCCCTATTACAAATCAGGTGCCTATACTAAACATGCTGAGACTTTAAGAGTTGTATACCCCACTTTGAAACAAAAAATAAAGGAAAGTTTCTAAGTATTCATATATTTCCACTTAGGGTAAGATTTGGATGTGGGGAGAAGTATCATTTTTTTCTGCTTGCAGTAACATGAAAGTTTAAAGTGATTTTTTCCCTTGTATGCCATCACACAAGATTTTGTGATCACTTTTTGGCAGCTTAACTTCGCTTCTTCGATCATTGAATGTTACTAAGTTCATCATTTTTAATTATATTTCAATTTAGCCTTCTGTGGACATATTATTTAAGGTTAATTAAAAAAAAACAGAAAGTTATCTTCCATACCATCAGAAATTGTCAAGAAATACAGGCTTTCTTTTAAAGGAAAGTGTAAAGATTGGACATCAGTTGATACAAAAGTGATGTATGAAGTTGGAAAATCAAAATCAACAAAGAACAAC
Organism: Holothuria leucospilota; assembly: GCA_029531755.1. NCBI lineage: Eukaryota > Metazoa > Echinodermata > Holothuroidea > Aspidochirotida > Holothuriidae > Holothuria > Holothuria leucospilota. Next base: position 24,401 of record JAIZAY010000305.1, on the reverse strand, counting down.
ATTAAGGGGGTGATGCTTTTAAATATGTGCTGCTTCATGTTTCTCACTATTCCCATGAAATGCATTGTGAATGCACTTGATAGGCTGGAGGCCGTTCTTAATGCATGCTGCTTGTGTATTCAACAGTTTGATTCGGACTAAATAGTGTGAGGTTAATGTTAATTAAGTGGGGCCTTTGTGTTTTAGCTTTTGAGAGGCATGCATGGGAGGAGGTTGCCTATTTTTGTACAGACAGACAGTTCTGTTTTTCACTTGTGTTTTAGCTGGAGGCAATGTTAAAATGCCAAGAGCCCTCATGGAAATGTATTTGCCTGTGAATGTTGCGGTCTGGGCGTGATGGTGATTGCTGGCCTAGTGTCAGTCAGTCATAATAATATCATTTCATTATTTTATGTTTCTTCATTTTGTATTAAAGTCAATATTCTTCCAATAAGACATGTAAAGAAGTACATGTTAGACTGGGAAGCTATTTACAATAGTGATGTATAAAATAAGAAAATCAAAGTTAATAGTAGCACCAAGAAAGTTATGTGCATCTTACTGCAAGTACTTTACACACAGCAATTTGCCTACTGCTTCAGCTTCTGTCCCGTTCCACATAAAATACAAGTTCATTTACTTTGTAATAGAGAGATAGTCTGTGTTACCTAGTAAGTTGTTTTTTTTTTCTTTAATTTGAGTGTAACATTATTCTTGGATACAAACTTTTATGTTATTTGACCTTTTGATGTCATTTTTACTGATGTTACTTTCTATTTGTGTATACTTTTTCTCCTTTTCCTACATTTTGCATATGTGGAGACTGACTTTTAGTAGCCAAAAAGTCCCCTTCCTTACCACCATATATCCGCCTTATCTACTGTACCTTTTGGTGATGTTTTGGTGAGAGAGGAATAAGGGGTCCATCCCTATTACAAATTAAGTGCCTTTACTAAACATGCTGAGACTTTGAGAGTTGCATACTGCACTTTGATCAGAAAACATAGGAGACATTGTAAGTATTCGTATATTTCCCCTTAGGATATGATTTAAACTTGGGGAGAAATATGTTTTTTTCTTCTTGAGGTGACATGAAAGTTGAAAACGATTTTTTCTTTCTATGCCATCATACATGATTTTTTTATTGCTTTTTGGCAGCTAAACTTTGCTTCTTTGATCATTGTTACAAAGTTCATCATTTTTAAGTATATTTCATGTTAGCCTTTGTAAACATATTATTTGAGGTTAATTGAAAAGTTATCTTCCATACCATCTGAAATGTGCAAGTCAAACCTTTCCAACAGAGGAGGGTAGTTTTTCCTATGGAACAAGCTGGGTCCATATTTAGAGCAATATACAGCCGGAAACATCTAGTAGACTTGTGATATATATCACATTGTCAAGAAATACAGGCTTTCTTTAAAAGGAAAGTGTAAAGATTGGACATCAGTTGATACAAAAGTGATGTATGAAGTTAGAAAATCAAAATCAACAAAAGAACAACATTAAGGGGGTGATGCTTTAAAATATGTGCTGCTTCATGTTTCTCACTATTCCCATGAAATGCATTGTGAATGTACTTGATAGGCTGGAGGCCGTTCTTAATGCATGCTGCTTGTGTATTCAAACAGTTTGATTTCAAACTAAATAGTATGAGATTAATGCTTATTAGTTGGGATCTTTTGTTGTTTTAGCTTTTGAAGGGCATTGGAGGAGGATGCCTATTTATGTAGTTGTGTTTTAGGAGGCGGCAATGTGTTTTAGTAGGAGGCAATGGTACAGTAAGTTGCCCAGATCCCCCATTCTGTGGTGTAGGCATGGACATGTATTTGCTTGTGAATGTGTGGTTGGGATGTTGAGTGCTGACCTGGTGTCAGTCATTATAGTATCATTACAGTTTTGTGTATTTTCCCTTGATGAAGAAATTTTTCAACTTGAGGGAAAATATGTCTTTCACTTTGACTAGTGATGTTAAAGTGAAAAATACTATCCCTGCATGCCACCACACTATATGATATAACCAAGATTTTACATGTGATACTTCCTTGTTCGTTTATTATTTTGCAATTAGTGACTTGTATATACTGTTTTCCTACCTTCTGTTATATATTTGTTGTTTCTTGAGGATAATGCCAGCGGCTCAAAGGTTTCATTCTTCTAGTTAATGTGTATGTCAAGATGTACCTTTTAACAAGTAGAGGGAGGTGTCAGAAGGGACGGGGGGAGGGAGGGGGGGGGATATATCATGTTGAAGCAGATAGATCATGTGTAAAGCCTTGGAGTTACAGTCTGCAAAGTGTAGTGTCTATTGTCATGTGACTTGTTCTTTACATACAAATTACATTGAAATATGCTTTCTTGCATTAAAATACATACAGATGGGAAAACTTCATACAGAAGTGAAGTATGGAGTGAGAAAACAAAACTCAGCAGTAGCATAAATTAACGAGAAATGGTTTATATACAAGGAATTACATTAATGCTGCCACAGTGGCTATCCCTCAGTCTCTGTGTAAAATACCAAGTTTACATGGTGCTGTCGAGTTTTGAATGTAAGAGGGACATTTATTTGAGGAGGGGTGTGGTTTGTAAATGCTTGGAATGGAGTTTTTTCCTCGTATAGAGTTTTTCCTTTATATTGTAACAGGAAGCAATGTCTAGTAGCTAAAATGTCTATTTTGTCGTGATGCTCCTAGACAAGCAGCAAGCACCCCTGCATCCCTTGCATGAGTTTGAGGAGGCCTAAGTCAGTCATTTACAGGGTGCATTCTGTCATTGAGTTCTGACCTTCCTCGTAATGCTGAACAGCGTGCTTTTAGTCTACACTATATAAGCACTTTTCTCGCCTAACCGTTTAGTCGGGTTGTTGCGTTCTGCTTGATGTCGTAGGTACAGTTTACGGCCTGTTTACACTTGCGGTTTTCCTTGCGACTGTTGCATGAGGCAGATGCATGGTTACAAAACATACCATGTAAAATGTACCTGCAACTATACGAGCAATATGCCTTACATGGTGCAGTTTGGACACATGTGACAGACGCAAGGAAAAATGGCATCGTTTCAAAAGCCCTAAAGAGTTCACCATGTTCCCATCCAGAGGTATGTCTTTATCTGTCATTCTGGTGAATATTATGGTGAGCCAGAGACAAAAGTTTCTGTCCTAGTATTAATCAGGTGACCAATGTGTATTACTGCGCACGAGTTCACTGTTCAGCCTACATATAGTATACTTCACATTGGTCACTGATCGACAAAGATGCATCTATTTGATCATGACATGATATGTAGAGCAACATTTCATACCCAACCAGAAAGGACAGTCATGTAAAATCCATTTATTATAGTAGAAAAGAAATACAATTGAAAAAAAAAAACACTTTAATTGTAATAGTTTTGCTTTTTAGTGATGTGAAATGCGTGATGAATAAGGACAATATGTCAGTTAAAATATTGCACTGTGTTGACCCAAGTTCGGAGATAGCAGTGGTATAGGGACATCGTCCCCCCCCCCCAGCATGGCCGTACAGGACTGTTTTTCTCAGGGAGGGTGGTGATCTTTGCCCGAATCCTGACCCAATTTAACTGTCCAATTTTCCACCTGACAGAGACAAAATATCTGCCTAATTGAGTCAGGTTTCTGACATTTTTTTTGGGGGGGGGGGCGTGAGCCCCGCCGGCCCGTACGGCCATGCCCTCCAATAATCTGGGGAGATGTCAGCAACAATAATATTTGCTGGTATTCTTGAGTGTGAGACGTATTCCCCAGTGAGAATGTGGTTGAAGGCAATGGGATACCTTTCGTCCCCCTCAATATTATTTTCAACAAATGTAATATTTGCATGATATATAAGACTACTCTTCAATGACTCAAACAAATAATTTGGTTGGGGGACAAAACACATGTTCCCCTCCCTTGGTCAATTGCCGTAAAGTTTGCTGATGTTCGGAGTATTAGACCTCCTGTATACTTGGTTGAGGAAAAAGGGAATAGCTTTCGCCCCTCTAAATAGTTTGTCAACGGCCGTAATATTTGATGCAATTGATCATGAGCAACAGTTTTCCTGGTGCGTGAACAACATATACGCCCCTGATAATTACTTAAAGACAGACAGTCATCACCACAAAGTATATTTTTAGTGTGGGGGTATCAAAATTCTCAGTTGGTGACTGCTCTTTGATTGACATCAAAGTTTGAAAATTTGAAAGATGCAGAGTAGCTCACATTCCACACAAATCAGAGAGAGTGCTTTTATTACATTTTCTGGCCTTGTATGCTCACCAGGACATGGCCTTAAGCAATAAAACAAGTTTACTCCTGCACAAGGAGGAGCTTCATGCAGTTATGGGAGGAGCTAGAAGTTGCAGAGTTGGGAGAATTGGAACTGTCTGGGATGATGAAAATTCCCCTTTAAGACATTCGTTAAAACACTCAGAAATATTGAAATGGATCTACTGTACAACCTGGGCTGTTTTAATGCACTGAATGGGAATGCAGCCATGCAAGTTGCCCCCCACTGATGAATGTTTCCCACAGCAAAAAAGTCTATCTTAAAAAGATATATATATAGCATAGATGTGATTGTGAGTTAACATTTTTCATGTCCTCGCCTTATATTATCTGTATTATTGCTCAAACTATTTTTTTCCTGTTGCAATTCTTGTTCAGGTCACTCACTACGCACACAGCTATCATCAGTGTTTGTCTTATGGGGGTCACTAAACGACTACACGGGTATTTAAAGTAGAAATTTTATTGATCAATTTTATCCGAAGACTCCTCTGACCCCCCTTTTCTGTCGTTTGTTTTCCATTATCTCCCCCCCCCTTACTCGAGAAACTTGAAAAAACTTACTGCTCAAAGAGTTCTAAGGCTGCCACTCTCGTGGCCTAAGTACATCACACCCACAGTGACATCAAAGTTTACTTCAACCCAGCAGCATTTTGTGTGGCTTCAAAATTCCTTTTTGGATAAGCATGGTTGAAGTCCAAAAACAGTTTTGAGAAATTGTTGAGAATGAATGTTCCGAAAGCTAATTTTAATATATATGAGGCCCTCTGTCAATTCCTTTTACCCATTCCCAACAATGTCAAAATGATCTTTTTCCAAAACAGATAGACCTAAAGCTATTTTCTGTTAATGCACCCAATGCCACTTGAGGAAGGTCAATAATTAAGTTTAAACAGAGAGATGCCACTAGAAGAAGATCCATCGAACCCAAACTCCTTCGAGTTGCCGACAAGGTTAGACAACTACTGTACCGCGGTTCCCTTGTGCGAGGCCGTGGAAACTTGTAAAATTATCAACACCTGCATGCGACCTTCCACAGGGTGTTACGTAATATATTGTAATTGCATGGAGCTACTGTACATGTGCACAGCACTGTACGTTTACTTGCCGCAGAGAGGTAGGGGGACAGCCCGACATTCATAAGGTTTTTTATAAAGGTTCATTGTTCATAAGGTTCGCTATTCATAATCAAGAATTAGGTTTCATAATCGAAAAAAATGTTCAATGTTCATAATCAAAAAAGCGTTCATTATCCTTAATAAATGGGGTTCACCATTTAGAATTGGAAAAAGGGTCGCTATTCATAATTGGAAAAAAATTTGTAGTCCATAATCAAGAATAAGGTTCGCTATTAATAATCCTAAAAAATTTTGACTGATCTCTTTGAAAGGCCAATTATAGCCATCTAAATAGACCATATAGAAACGCCGTCAAAGTGTTGTAGACAACACTTTGGCCCATCATCCCTGCGAGTGTTAAGGGTGTGTCCCCCTTCCACAAGATACAGGAAGCCTTTAAAGCTAGAAAAATGCCTTTTTCCCATATTATGAGTATTGAACCATTTTTCCTATTATGAGTATCGAACCTTTTTCCAATTTTGAATAACAAACCTTTCTTCATGTTATGAATATCGAACCTTTTTTCTGATTATGAATATCAAACCACTCTTCCTACAGTATTACTGTATGAATAATGAACCTTTTTTTATTATGAATAACAAACCTTATGAACAACGAACCTTTTTTACAATTTTGAATAACTTCCCTTATGAATAATGAACCTTTTGACTAAAGAACCTTATGAAATTTGACCCTGATGAATAAAAAACTTATGGATATTGGGTAGACCCCAGAAACAGTACTGTAGCTGGCATGCATGCACCAGGGAGTCGCTATATGTTATATGACAAAGTTCTCTCTGCGTGCACAGTATACAGCAAAATCACACTTCTGTGTAGCTTGAAAGACACCACTGTAGATTGGATTGTAAAATTCTTGAAAATTGCAATTTTAATTTTTGAAAAGGTCTCACAAATGAAGCTTCAAAGTCCCCGATATTTTCAAATGTATAGCATTGAGTAAAACCACTCTCAACTCTAGTTACTTTTAAGAATTTTGTCTTTAATTTGGATAAAGTTGGAAGTTTTGCTTTGTTGTATACTTTGTTCAGTACTGTACTGTAGGTAACACATATAATGCAAAAAGCAAAGAACAGAACAAACTTCTCTGCTTCTGTTTTAATAGTCAGTACATAAGCTGTGTATAAGAAATAATTCATTTACATTTGTTTGGTTTGAAATTATATGGTGTGAGAGAGAGTTAAAAAGGACCCTTAAACTTGAGCATACAGGCTCTTTCCCACTGGGATTGGGAGAGCCAGAAGACCTCCCCCCCCTCCCTTCCCCAATCAAGGTGATGTAAGAGTTCTGCTCTAGGTAATTACTGAACACATATTTTCATCAAGATTTTCACAGTGATGAAGCAGTTTAGCATCTAGACTATAGGTATCCTTCATTATTACACACAATGTGAATGTAACTTTACCCCCAAGAGAGCCTGTAGCCAAGATGGGCCAGGGGTACCTCTAGAAAAGTTTTTGTCCCCTTTGAAAATTCTAAGTTACTACTGCCTTAAAACAAAGTGACACATCTATCCCCCAGAAAATTTTTTCCTCAGTAATCCATCTCCCCCTCCTCCTTCACTACCTTGTCTGGCTACAGGCCACCCCAGGACTGTATCATTCATACAAATGTTAAAAATTCTACCCATGTTTGAGGGTAAAGATGAGCAAGCTGGTCTGTACAAAAATAGATACAATAATTGCACTAATGCATTGTGTACAGTAAATAAATACACAAAAAACAATGAACATGAAGCTGTCATCCTACAAGTACACACATATTTCCTTTTGAAAATCACTGGACAAATGGTGCTTTACTGTAACAAGAGTTTGGGTTCTGCCACTTTGGTGTTTGAAAAGTAAGTCAGGGGCCGATTTCACTAACACCTATTTTAGCGATCATCGCTAAGTCACTCGCTAATGAGAAATCATCGCTACTTGCGATAGCGATGAACATTTGGTTTCACTAAAGCAATCGCAATTAGCGATGAGGAGAAATGAAATTTTTTTCAATGGAAGAAATTGATCGCTAACTTCATGCGACCTTTGACCCTCAGCTAGCAGCAACCGAAGAAGCCCCAGACGACAACAAACATGCAGACAAGAACTGACCGAGGAGAACTTGACGAAGGGTAAAAAGGTAAGAAAAGAACCAACAAATCGCAAGTTAACGAAATTAATATTATGCAAACATGTACACATTAAGATAGTAGGACCTAGATGCATTTTTTTGGAAAATACGGAACGGTGCAGGCGGCAAAAATGATTCCTTATGCTGCGATTATAACGTACCTCCACCACAGGCCCTCGTAATACATAGCCCTATACTAGGCTAGTATTATGGCTTATGCACTGTGTAATATATTATAGGGCCTAGGCCTAGGCCTAGTATTAGCATATTTTCTAACGTACGTTTGTAGGTTAGGTTAGGTTAAGTTAGATGAGGTTTAATGTCCCAGTTTCCAACCAATTGGTTCAAGTCGAGACGACCACGGCCTTTTTTCCAGTGTGTGGCTCACTGGCTTGTTTTCCCTATTCCATTTTTTATGCTGAGCACCAAGCACAAAGGCAGTAGCTTCCATTTTTAAAGTCTTTGGTATGACCCGGCCAGGATTTGAACCCTAGACCTTCCGGCTGCAAGTCGGATAACGTACGTTTGTAATACTGGCCTAGCCTAACAAGTAACATAGTATCACTAACAGTTGGAGCTTGTAGTGCATAAAATAAATACAGTATAAGTTAGACCTACCGTAAGACTACAATACCTGACAAATGTAAATGTAACAAACCCCCCACCCTCGTTCAGTGTTGACTCAAAATTAGTGGAGGTGGACTCGAGCACAACATTGAAGGGAGAGAGGGGTCTTTTGAAAAACTTGAGAGAGTGAAACTTGTTACAGCTTTTGCTGTACATTTTTTGCAGAATTATAGGCTAGTGTAAAACTTAAGAAAACATGCTAGCCTGTAGATTTGTGGAATGGTAGTGTAATGTCTCTTTCTAATGTAGCCTTAATGTAATGCACAGCCACGACCAATTCAAGGGACTGGAAAAGAGAGTCTGAAGCCTTTTTTTCATGAGCCATGGGGCATTGCAGTCATGGTATCTATTCCCCATAAATAGTGATATATACAAAAACAATAAATAAGTCATAGTTCTCAAAAAAACATTTCTTACCAAGACCCCTTACATTTCCCTAAAGAGAGCTTCCCAGTGCAGGGTATAGTATGGTGTGCAGTTACTCTGAAAAGGGTTCTAGACTATGCCTGGCCCTTGGGCAGGACATAGTAGTATATTCCTATATGCCACACACTCGCTAAACACACTCATTTCTGAGAAGTTAGTAGCAGGGAGGAGATTATACATTCATGTCCACTCATTGTCCAGTGACAAAGAAATGACAAATTCTGGCCAAACCTAGGGTCAGTCCCAGCCAACTCATTCCCAAGCCCATTTACGTATACATGTCTACTATGGGAAGTATTCAGGCTAGGTAGATGCTGGATATCTTAGGTATGCGATTATGACTTAACATGCCAACTTGATGGCCTATTTTTTCTTCCTTTTGCATTTACACATTGTATGTTACTATTCCAAGCTTAGTTATACAGTAGCTCTATGCCAGTTTGACATGGCATAGTGTTTGAGGAATGAAATTTGATTGGGCCCAAAACTTTGCATGGCTGTCAGATAGGCCCCAAAACAAACATGCACAGTATGGCACTGAGCTCACTCTGTCTCATCCAAACCAACTAGGTTTCAGGCCAACTCAGTCCCAAGCTTACTCTCCTTTTACACCAACACTGACCAAAATAAACTCAGTTTGATAAATATCATAATAACATACAAGTGTGAAGCTGGTGCAATGTATTCTGATCAAACTTCTACTGTAGGATGAAAAGTAAAACTGATGGATCAGGAAACTCAGAATATACTTGGAAGTGTCAATATCTAGGCCTAGGCTATGGCTTGTGGAGTACCAGCATGTATACAGCATACCAGCCTGGTTGGATTTGACAGCAAAATTTTTATCTCAGGCTGACCTAACTCTCATGATGAAGGGAGTTTACCTCCCACAGAAAAGTCTGCAGTATCAACTTGGAGTTAAAATGGAAAAGGCCTAGAGGCACATAATGATGTTTAAACCAGAAGTAGCCTGGAAGGCTTCCTATTTCCTAAACAACCCCAAGTATATGCATGAGCTGATGAAGCCAGTTGTCAGGCCTACATGCACAATGAAAGTGATATAACTGCAGAAAATTGCTCTATTTATAAATATTGGTTTTTGGACTTTGAAAATCAAAGTGTGCATGTGGATTTAGTGTGGACTATTGTGTAGTAGAGGCTAAGGTATGGGGCATACAGTAACACCAGGGGCTACCATTGTGACCTAACCAGGCTATGGTAAAGGATACTTTGGCACACTGTAGCACTTAAGACTATGGGTGTAGCCCTTGGACATAGACTACTACTTTCCATGACAGTAAAGGTTGTATGTATGATATTGCCTGTATGGTAGAGTTTGGACTTTTATGGTAACTACATGGATCATAGGAGTTTAAAGAATTGATATTCCAGTAGCAATGTAGGATCCTAAATAACATGGAAAAATTTTTCATCACCTGCTCTTTAACCCCACACCAATAGCTTGTTCATAACTCAAGATATTCCTGTCAGAAGATAGATTAAGCTTGTCAAGAAAAGACTGGCTTTTGCTTCAAGGTTTCAAAGTGTTATGTAATACTGACAGATTGGTTCTAAATCTTTTGTTTCACATACTTTAAATGTGAAGTGTGTGAGACATATTAGTAACATTCATTGCAGATTAGGTGTAAAATTTTGTGAGAATAAGGTTTATAACACAAAGTGTCTACATGTGTGAAGATTACAAAGAAATACAAAAGATGTTCAATGAGTTTGCCTGTATGATGTCACAGATTCCTTGATTGCATGCAATTTACTGATGTGAATATTTGCTTGGAATATTTATATATAACTTCCAAATGCAGCAGGCTATTGAGACAGGGTTCACACTAATAGAGAGAGGGAAAATCCTTGTTTTTAGGAAAGTCCCACTTTTTGTTCCGCGAATACCCTTTTAATTGGCTGGTAAGTCAGTGGTACACAAGGAGAATTTTGGAACCTGCAGGGTTGTGACTCTGCTTACTACCTTCTCCAGCTTATATATAGTCCCCTTTCACTGAATAGAGTTGGGACCCCTCTCCCACATTCCACATGTCTGTAAAACATGAATGAGTAGAAAAACATATTCAAGTGAAGGATACAAATAAGTGTATCATGGTGTGTACCATGTGAATCCAGAGTTTGACCCCCCAGAAAGGGGGTGCTGACTTTGTGATCATGAAATCTTAAGTCTGCTTGCCACAAATGTGTGAAACTTGATGGGGGTTCTTTTTCACTGGCATCACAAGAAAGGATGCACATCACTTGTCATTTGATGAACAGTGATTTATTTCTTGTTCTATTTACAGTATGCCCGAGTAGAGATGCTAAGACTTGCTGGTCATCTGGACAAAGCAGGCAATATTCTTAGTGACCAACTACATGTTCTTGGCAGTTGTGCTGTGAGCTACTGCTGCACCTTCATCCTTGAAAGACTGACAAGGGAATGGATGCATCATGGATCTCCTGGATTTCTGCAGATGTTGGTGGTGGGGGGGGGGGGGGTTGCTGAAGAGAGCCAGTCAGGGTACTGATTCACTGACCATGCACTCAGTATATAGCAATGAACATTACCTCATTGCAGGACACATTTCTCAAAGTTAAATTTAATTTTCAAACCACTGAACTGTTTTTGCTTTTCAAACCATTGAACTGTTTTTCATTTAGTGACTGTAATTTAGTACATAATGACAAGAGGGGGGGGGGGTATGGGTTTGGGGTTTCATCCGAATTGTTTGTTCTTTCAACAAGACAATGGCTAGCAGGTTGAACTCTTAGTTACAGGTAACTTACTGGTGACCTGTGGTGGTTGCTGATAACCTGACAGGACTAATATCATCCACTCCTTTTCTTTGTAAAAATATGGAAAATACATAGTTGATTTTGGTAAAATCGTTTTTCTTTCTTTTTTGCGTGGTATAATTATTGTGCAACTTTTCGTTACTGGTGAGATCATAAAGAAAGGTCAATTACAGCAGTGTATAAGGCTATCACAAAGATGGAAGTAATACAGAATGCATCGCAGTTCGATCATTGTTTATCAACCAGGATCTGATTCTACACTTGAATGCCTGCCCAGGTTGAGTCAAGATTGTGTTGGAAAGGAGTGGAGCTTTGCACTGTAAACGTGCAGTAGATGCTGTTAATGATTTATCGATGGATTTGTTCCACTTGGTTATTAGAACGAAGGACAAGTTTATGACAACAGAAAGGACAAGACTAAAAGAAGGGTTTCTGTATGCCTACCTGAATCTTCTTTGCACCATCCCCTGAATTTGGCCCCTGGACCCCATGCCCTCGAAAGAAGGGGGAACTGCGCTTTGTTGATTTACAGCACCATTAGCATGCTCTAACTGAAGTCACAACTACAAAAGCCTGTGTTGGTCCCCTCACCTTTGTACTTCAGACAGATCAACACCTATGGAAATGGAAGTGAATAATCAGGCGTGTAGCCAGGATTTGGTAAAAGGTAGGGGTTCAGGTTGCAATGACCCAAAAATGCTAGATTTGAGTGCAGAGCACTGTCCATGAGGGTTCATGCGCCAGGTGCATCTCCTAAAGGCTCCTGTGAGTTCTAGACAGTGCCTCATTCAGGCCAGGGAGTAAATACTTGGAAGCCCTGGCATAGCCTGAGAAAGCTGTTCTAACATGGGGGCGAGGGAGGGGTAAGGGGGCTGAATGTTAGTTCGGAACGCCATGCTAGGGGAGGAATGTAAGGGGCATTAGACAGAAAAAATCTTTCAATATTTGAGGGTCTTTTGATGCCATTTGTTGCAAAGTATTGTGGAAGTTTTAAGGAAAAGTTCGAAAATATTTTCTCATTTGTTTACAGAGGGAAAAAAGGTTTTAGTCCTTGAATGATGTAGGGGTTAGGGGAGGGGCCTAAGGATACTTCTTCCCAGTGACATGTTTGACGGGGGCCTTAGCCTCCCCGCTTCCTACGCCTATGAGCCCTTGGATATTCTAAAGGATATGCGTACTAAAATGAGACCTAACTTTCTTCTGAATTGATTGAAAGAACACTTTAATACCACAAAAATCGCAAATTAACCTCAAACTGACAAACAAGAGAGAGATTTGATGATGCATGAACTTAGTGGGGGGAAGGGTAATGATGGAACTAGTTGCTCCTATGGGAGATTTAAATGATACACACGTAATGAGAGAACAATAGTTTAAGGTGAAACCCCCCCCCCCCCACCAGAAAAAAAAATGTATTTTACAATACCCACTTTACAAAAAAAAAAAAAAAAAAAACATTTGTCAGTTTGTCTTAAATACTTAGGTAGCATGTTTGTAGCCAGACAAGGTACTGGAGGGGCGAGCTACCTAACAGTGAGGGAGGCGAAATATTTATGGGGGTGGGCAAAATATGCAAAAATGCATTCTGCAGCCATTGGTAATTTTAATTTTTAAAGGCCACCACCCCCTGCCCCCACCGGCTACCGGCCTGTTAGGTAGTGTGCCACAGGTAATCACAGGCATTTTAGTGTGAAAGCAATTTTTTCGGAGACATCGACACAGTTTGCAATAGTTGCCACAAGTTTTCACTGACGAGGTTTACACACAAAAATGTGTGCAAATAAAAATTACTATTGGCAAAATCTGTGGCATGAAAACGAAAGCAAGAAAATGTGTGTCATCTTGTGTTAAACCTGTGTTCTGAGTATTAAAAACACACTGTCTGGTTTGCTACGTGATTTCACCAATGAACACCTTTGATTTTGATTTTTCTTTATATTGCATGCACAGTTACGCGTGGTTTCAGTAACAGGTTGATTCAAGATTTTTTGTAAGGGTAATTATCTGGTTACCTTTTCTTTTTATTATAATTCATTTCGGCCATATTTCTGCGAGACATCAAGTTGTATCATAACCCACCCACCCGTCTTGGTAGGGGACAAATTCCATCCCTTATGAGACACATAGCCACGGACAGGGCACCCCCTTCCCCATGGAATACAATTGTAGGGTATAAAGATGAAAAGTATTGCATGCACCCACTGGCGCATTATAGACGTGAAATAAACCCAAAACTTTTAAAGGGCATGGGCTCCTGCCCAGAACGTACATCAGGCGCGGATCCAAGGGGGGGGGCTTTCCTCGGCTCAGCCCCCCCTTTTTTCGCCACATCAACAATAACACTTATGCGAAAACTAGCATAATGTTATTCTAGGAGAATATTCGAAGGGGCTTTCAGCCCCCCCCCCCCCTTTCGAAATGTCTGGATCCGCGCCTGTACAGTGTTAATGTGGCTGCAGGGGTAAGAGAAATGCCAATCGGCCGGTGCAATACTGGGGGGAACTCTGGGCTAATATGCAAAGTACCAAAAACATTTCCAGCCAAGTATCATTGCAGGCTTGCAGAAGAGTATTTAGGCCGAACAAAGTGACCACAAAAGTTTAATTCAAGTTTACTCAGATAACCAAATAGTTCTCGTCTTCTCCGAATTTTAATTTCAGTGCCCCATAATTCTGGGCTCGTGTCGATTCTGCGCCTCCCCTTCAGAGCCAGTAGCCCCATTAGTTTGCGGAACAACTCTGGGTCCGGCCCGGTTTTAATGTTTGACGATTTGTCACATCACGCACAGTGTTTAAGCTCTTTTTCGTGCTAATTAGGTGATATCACTGAGGCTTTCAGGCGGCAGACCACCCCAAGTTAGTACTCTAATTATCGGGATGAAAATCAAGGCATCTGGTAGCCACGACTCAAGAAAATCCACGATCCAATGGTACCACCAAGAGGGGCTGGGTGGGTGGGGCATATGTCTTTCAGTCAATGCTTCCCTACCCACTCCGCTCCTGTGCAAAGGTGTACAGAAGCACTGCTCACTCACCTTTTTGCACCACTCCTCAAAATTTCTGCCTTTTCCCACAGGTGCCCTCAATTTTGGAACTGGTGGCGGCACCATTTCTACAACCCCCCCCCCCCAGTTACGCCACTGGTGTCTCCATTGTTTACTCTGGCTATGGGCTTGTTCACAGTATCGCCGCCCTTAATTTTTGGGTCAACTTGATGAGGTCGGCTCGATTATTTGGCGTATACTTGAAAGATAGGGTCAAACAAGATGCAAAGAGAATATGATGAAATCGCGTGATATAATGTCATCTGCAATTAGCGATGTATTTGGTGCCTTTGCGGCTACTAAACCCTCATCGCTATAACTCATCGCTAACGACACAACTTAGCGATGAGAAATTGATCGCTAAAGTTCAGTGAAATCGATCGCAAAAATTGATCGCTAAATTGTGATGGATTTATGGTTTAGCGATGGATATCGGCGTTAGCGATGATCGCTAAACGTTAGTGAAATCGGCCCCAGATGTCTACAAATCAACAGCTTAGCTACAGTAAGATTTCATATCTGGGGCTGATCACATGAGTGGGAGGGAGGGGAGGAGCAGAGGTGCTCTTCCCATAGCTACAATACTGCTATAAATTATGTTAGTAATTTAATAGACAAGTATGGCTCTATAATATAAGTTGTATATTAGAAAAGAGCTAATATATCTTTGGAGGCTTGGTGGGGGTTACTGTACCCCAAATGACTATAAACTGTACCTATCCAATATCCAAGATAAGAAACTATGATATTTTTCTCAGTACAGCACAGTGCCTTTTGTAAACACAGACTACTGTACATCATGATTATTTATCACTGACATGCTACTTCTCGCTCTTTAATTACCATGGCAGACATGCAACAGGAGCATACAGTGGAAACAATTAAGTTTCAAAAGTTTTCAGTTTAAAAACATGCAAAATAGTGGAAACTTTGAGAACTTGACAAGTTTAGGCAGTAGGCAGTCCCCTTAATCAGAGTTACTATGCCCCATCACTCTAGTTCATGAATGGTCTATTCTGATCATGTGACAAAGTTTTTGTTAGTGAAGTGTGAAATTCAACCAGAATTTCTCCTTGCTTTACCTACTGTTTGAAATAGCTATGTTCAAAACATCTTCAGAGCTGCTTGTAATGCAATAAGAGTAGATTTGCAAGAGTTTGCTGATTTTTCAAAGCAAATTTTGGGGTGACTGCCTACTGCCTTTAAACTTGCAAATCTCAGTAAATATACAATAAATGAACAGAGAATGTCTTCCAGTTCCCTGCCAAGACTGCAGATCGAACTTTGAGACTTCCATTTATAATTTTGAAATCTTTAGTATGCATAATTCATATAATGTCAGCATATTGCACAGCTTAAGTGTTCCTTGAAAGACAAAGAAATCAGCTTTGGAGATAAAGTAAATCATGTTTTAAGCTTTGACCAATCAGCGAACATCCAGTGGCGCCGCCAGGCTTTGGTGATTGGGGGGGCACAACAGATGATGTCGTAATGGCAGTTCAGTTAACCTCCCAAGTCTGTGCAAAATACGTTTTCTTCGCGCGCTCCCTGCTTTCGTATACTCAGTGGGGATCCTTCCTTTGTCAGGTGTCACTGCACTAAGGTACCGTCCTGGGGGAGGGGGTATCCCCCTCCCCTTTGAGAAAGTTTTGTTTATTTAAAGTTGCTTAGATGCAAAATGGTGCTATCTTTATGATATTTTTGGAGCTGATCACATACCTGTATGGCTGGAAAATGTCCATAGTTTAGTAAATTCTAATTTTTCAGACTGGCTGGATGTTTTTTCCAACTGAGTGGCGACGCTTAAATATTCCTTTTTTATGCCCCCTGCATTTTGAATACAGCAGTGAGGATCTTTTCCTTTGTCACTATATAAAGGTGCCGTCCTGGGGGAGGGGTGTCCCCCTCCCCTTTGAGAAATTTTTGCTTATTTAAGGTTTCTTAGATGCAAAATGGTGCTATCTTTTGGAATATTTTTGACGCTGATCATATATAGCTGGAAAATGTCCATAATCTAGTGAATTCTAATTTTTGGTTAGGTGAAAAAGGAGAGCATGTTGTCTGCGAGAAGAATACGTTGTAAACAAACCTCCTGAAGACTCCCTTTTGGCTATTTTACCGCCTTCTATTGGCAAAGTTTTTACCCAAAAATATGTGCGTGGAGTCCACAGAAACATTGTTCGACTATTACGAAATTTTTCCTCCCCTTCATTGTGCATTAAAAAAAGACATCCAAGGCTGGCAGATACCTGTATAGGGCCTTCCGGAAGCTCTGAATAAAGTACATAAAATGGAGCAATGACAAAATGCTTATTACTTGACATCCAAATGATAACATAGAGTAGAGTACTTTATAACTATCGTATTTTTACTAATTCTGAACGAAAATCCAGATGAACAGCTTCCAGCAATGGGGAACGGGCGGGAGGGAGACTATTGGTGCAGGAAGGTGATATTAGACCTCCCTGATAGGTAAAGCAAAAGGGGTGAAGGACTAACAGGCGTTTTTCAGAATGCTTGTTTATGGTAAGTGTATTAAAATCACCATCTATCAAGGGCGTAGCCAGGAATTTGTCAAGGGGGTGAAGCCCATAGACAGACTCTTAACGCTTTGCGCCACCATGGGTTGGCGCAAAGCGCAAGAAAATTTTGGCCCAAAGTGCCTCCCAGATCGCTGGAAATGGCACTTTCCAAGCCTATTTACGGCATATAAATAGGGGGAACACTAGCATTATTGTAAAAGAAATTAAAAAATACCAAAAATATGCTCAAGGGGGCGGCTGCCCCCTTCACCCCCTTGGCTACGTGTCTGCCATCTATACAGATAATGGCTGCGCGCAGAGCGCTCGGTAAAGTTTTTTGGAAAATATATAACGGCAAATACGTAATTTCAACTTTCCAAATCATGCTACAACAACTTAGATTGAAAGATCGCATTGATGCAAGGCCCCTACAGATGTTGTGATTATAGTTCCATGTATTATTATGTTAATAATGTTAATGAGATGGAGTGCGAACCATAAAGTGCGCGAAATTTCACATTAAATGAGATTTCCATGACAAAACCTGCATTCAGAATCTGCATCAAGACACTTTCACTTGCCCAACAAACCTACATGCCAATTAAAAAGCCAGTCTTTTACCTGTTAATTCGTGAACAGCTTTCAACTTTTGCTGCTGTGCTTCTCCTGGAGTTGCTATCAGAAGATATATTGATAATAAGAACACAGTGGTAAGGATTGAAGCGCGCGTAGCGCGCGAAATTTTTGATAGTTTGCGAAGGATTTGGGAAAATTCTGATAGTTTGAGAAACATTTATCATAGAAAATGATTAAATAGATCTATCACTCTGTTGAAGCACACCTCACCCTACCCCCTACAGAAATCTATAGCTTAATCGCCTTTTGGGATCATTTTAAAATTTTCAAAAAATTTTCATGGGGGCCCCCCCCCCCCCCCCCCCCCGTGCCGGCGCCACTGCGAACATCACTAAGAAGTATCTACTAAATCCTCAGTTTTCTTGATGCTGTTTCTTCAATTTCTACTTCTTCATACATTGAGCAGTAATGTTTGTAATTTTGGCATGATCAGGCCTCTTGTTTTCCCATAGTGATGTATTTTCCCCTTTTTTCACATGTGTTTTTAAGTTCATTGACTTCATTCATTCCATGATAAAGACATAGCAGAGAAATAATTTAAATGGCAAACACTGCATCATAAAGTCACTTGGCTTTGTAGATGACACAGGTACATAACCTCCAGGCAATCACAGTTGCAACTTGAAGTCCAACCCTACTGTCAACTGTGAAGTGAAACCTGCATGCACAGATTTTAGTCTAGATACCGTAGCAACAATCTGTCCATCTCTTCATCAAATACAGTATCAGTATGCAGGGTAATAATACATTATACAGCAATCGCTGGTATGAGCCATCCAAGTATGTAATTTTTCACCAAGAAGGTCTTTCAGAGCATTCATGAGGTAGAGTAAAGCACTAGCAAACTGTCAACCTCTCCTTCAAGTGAATGTGAAATTGTATGTACCAAATATGATCCATTTTATGATAATGATACTGTATGACATCATATTTGCTGGTGCTGATGATTTTGTTAGATTTTTCCCCATGAGAACATAAAACCTTTCAGTTTGCAAGTTTCAATCAGATAATCTCCTTCCCAATATTTGTTTCAACAAGCACTGTAGAGTGGACCATGGTGTACAACTCGAGTATGCCCTAAGTTTGCCCTAAGTTCTGGACTTTGGGTTCTGTTCTTTTGTCCATGTGATTTATTTTCTATCTTGACTCTGCATACCTGTACACAGTATCCATGATGGCCAATGCAGCCCATTAAAGATTAGTCCTGAGATTCATTGAAGGTGCAATAATTTGACACTTGATAGTAAACTAACTACCAAAAGTGCTGCCAGTAGTAGGATTTTATGGGCGGCCATCAGGGCAAAAAAGACAACACCGCGAAACAGGAAATACAAATGTCAAAAGGAAAAGACAACGCCGGAAGGAAAGGTCAAACGCCAAAAGGAAAAGACAAACGTCAAAAGGAGAAAACAAACCCCGAAAGGAAAAGACAACGGCAAAAGGCAAAGATAAAATCCAAAAGGAAAAGACTAACGCAAAAGTGGAAAACAACAAACGCCAAAAGGAAAAGACAACGCCGAAAGGAAAGGACAACGCCGAAAGGAAAGGACAACGCCGACAGGAAAGGACAAATGTAGAAGGAAAACTTAAAACCCAAAAGGAAAAGACTAACGTAAAAGTGGAAAACGACAAACGCCAAAAGGAAAAGACAACGCCGAAAGGAAAGGACAGTGCCGAAAGGAAAGGACAACGCCAAAAGGAAAGGACAAATGCAGAAGGGAAAGTTAAAACCCAAAAGGAAAAGACTAACGTAAAAGTGGAAAACGACAAACGTCAAAAGGAAAGGACAACGCCGAAAGGAAAGGACAACGCCGAAAGGAAAGGACAACGCTGAAAGGAAAGGACAAATACAAAAGGAAAAAATGAACCGCTAAAGCAAAAGACTAACACAAACGTGGAAAGTGAAACGACAAAAGGAAAAGACAACAAACGCTAGAAGGAACAGTCAAACGCCGAAAGGAAAAGATAACCGTCAAAGGTCGAAAAGAGCGTATACTGTGCATTGACAGTGCTGCTCAATAGCCAGTTGGGGAGCGACTATAAGCCTACTAATTATGCAATATATTTAAGCAGATTCAAGGCACAGACGGTCCTAGCGTTAAACGTAGCCTATGAAGTTAGATCGCAGGCCGCTAGGTTTTTATTCGTAGGATGAAAATGGAAAAATAGGTTTTCAAAATTTTTTAAATTTGTTTCAAAATCATGGTTAGGGTTAGTATTAAGGTTAGGGTTACGTGTTCAAGGGATATTTGACCTGTTCTTTCATAATCCGGTGACAGAATTACAAAAAAAAAATAGCTGAAAAGCTGTTATTTAGGAATTAGGGGTGTGGCCAATTTCCAAGAAGCTGATTCGTCCATTGGCATGATTCTTCCATTTCCATCCTACGAAAAAAAAAAAAACATCGCGGCCCGCCTGCAATGATCGAGCGATAGATCTGCAAATCATGCACGCAGTGTTTCCACTTGTCCCAGGAAATTCCTCAAAATTCGGGAAATTTCGATAGTTTCGGGAAACGTTTTGGAAATTTCGGGTAATATTGAGGAAAGGGTCGTTGTATTTACCCCTTAGTAATTAGGTCAAAAACAGTCAATTTGGGGGAATGGTTACTGGATTCTAGAATTCAAGGCACGATTTGCATATTCAATGCACGTGCACTCGATTCATGCGTTTACCGTTTAAAGAGAAACTGCAGATCCCAATTTGAATCAGTGTATAGCTGGTCTATTTCATGAATCGCTCTTGTGAATCATGTTTATATTTTTCTCACTGAATTGTAAGATTTATATGAAGATTAACTGGATATATACAAATACTCAAGTCCTGAACTAAGTTACTTGGATGAAGAGAAATGAAATTAGTGAGAATTAGCTGTTGTTTCAAAATAAGTTTGGGGTGACTGCTCTTGCCATTTAAGAGCAGCCATTATTGCCAAATACTTTTCTTTGGGGGTTTTGTTTTCGTCTGTGACGTGTCTGTTTCTACGGCACGTAAAAAGCACAGTACTGTCAAACACAAATACCGATTTGCCATTACACACGTAGCCTACGCTATTTCGCGCAGTGGCGTAGCTAGATATTTTTTGTGGGGGGTCAAAAGCAAAAAAAAAATAAATAAATAAATTCCGACAGATATTATCTTGATAGTTGTACGATTCTAATTTTTGTTTTTGTTTTTTTTTTTTTTTTTTTGCTTTCCGGGCAGTTTTGAGTTTTGAGACCGACTTTTGATTTTCACGTTGACATATCGATGTGTAATTCTGCTTAAGAACGTAAGAAGTGTTGTGAGTGTTTGAAATGAATTGTTTTATTTATTTCCGACAGAGACTAGAAATTTCCGACAGAGGCCTTCGGAGGCTTGGTGGGGGAGGGGGGGGCGACGGCCCCCCCTCTAGCTACGCCACTGATTTCGCGTGTGTCACAAGCATTTCATGATTCTCAAACGCTGTTCACTATTTATCGCATTGTTGGATGATTACACGCATAACGGCCTCAACTAACTTAATTGCCTACTCAAAAAGATCCAACTCAAGATCTCCGAGTCCGATACAGCAATTCATCACAGCAAAGAATTTTCACGGCTAAATTTGCAATACTTCCCAGGTGAATACGACCCAGTGACAACAAAGCGTAAGATAGCATTAAGCAATATAAGGTCTACATCTTTAACATAAAAATGACCGACAAAATTTAAAATTTGTGGAAACAAAGTTACCTTCAAGGCTGAGAAATATTGCACCATTTACCATCTTATTGCATGAACTATCTCGTTTTTTTTTTCAATTTTTCGTCCCCCTCTCCTTTGACCCCTCCAGGCACGGATCCAGACATTTCAAAACAGGGGCGTAGCCAGGTTTTTGGTGTGAGGGGCAAAGTGAACTCATCGTCCCCATTCTGGATCGCCGTTATGAGGATGGGTTTAAGGGGAAAGGTGTCCACTCCCCTATTGTTTATTTTTTTTGCTGTCTCGAAGGGCTTATATGCAAATAGTGCTATACATTTCTTTTTTATACTAGATCCATGTGCTGAAAATGTCCCGATTTTCGTTCTTTCAAAGAATAATAATTTTTAATTTTGACGAGAAAACGAAATATGATGCGCAAGCCTGCATGTGGTTATAATACATGTGCGCAGACTGGTAGCCAGAGCAGTGGCGGCACCAGGATTTCAAAAGTGGGGGAGGGGCAAATGGAGGGCAAAGGACAATGTTGGGGGGCAAAAAATTTTTCGCGCGTAGAGCAAAACCGAGCGCGGGTGGGGTCCAGGGCCCGCCTTAGGGTCCCTGGTGGGGTCAAGGGGTAACGTCCCGGTGGGGGTCCAGGGGGCGAAGCCCCCGGAAGCTCTGAGGATTTAGCATATCTGTGGGTGAAAATGTATGGCTCAGAATGGGTATATATTTTGCTTTAGCGGATGAGGTCCAGAGCTCGCTAAGGACCTCCTAGTAGTGGGTTCCATGGGGCTTAAACTTGGTGGGAGTCTAAAGGGCGAAGCCCCGGAAGCTCTGAGGTGTTTCACTTTCCACGTTTGTGTTAGTCTTTTCCTTTAGCGGTTCAATTTTTCCTTTTGTATTTGTCCTTTCCTTTCAGCGTTGTCCTTTCCTTTCGGCGTTGTCCTTTCCTTTCGGCGTTGTCCTTTCCTTTTGACGTTTGTCGTGTTCCACTTTTACGTTAGTCTTTTCCTTTTGGGTTTTAACTTTTCCTTCTGCATTTGTCCTTTCCTTTTGGCGTTGTCCTTTCCTTTCGGCACTGTCCTTTCCTTTCGGCGTTGTCTTTTCCTTTTGGCGTTTGTCGTTTTCCACTTTTACGTTAGTCTTTTCCTTTTGGGTTTTAACTTTTCCTTCTGCATTTGTCCTTTCCTTTCGGGGCAGTTTGTTTTCTCCTTTTGACGTTTGTCTTTTCCTTTTGGCGTTTGACCTTTCCTTCCGGCGTTGTCTTTTCCTTTTGACGTTTGTATTTCCTGTTTCGCCGTGTTGTCTTTTTTGCCCTGATGGCCGCCCATAGGATTTACCCTTGAGTGCACACAATTAATTGCACCTAGCCATGTGTCATTGTAGACATACTGACCAACTGTACAGGCTATTTATAGTGCATTATATGCTATTGTGAACATTTGTAGTCCGCTACCTTTGGAAGTCAATGGGTGGTTATCTAAGAACAAATTTGTGCAGTAGAGCGTTCAATGAGGCTAATGTTACAAACTCGGGTAGATATAATCTCCCGTTTTTGGCCAATAACAGGGGTCTCGGGTGAAATTCCTTATGGGCTTAGAAGATCGTAATGTTCACTCTGCATACACTCAAATGTGTAGAGGATGGGCATACTTTTCATCAAGATGCACATCTGTATCTCATCATTAGTAGGGATGTCGCTCTGAAAGCATGCTTTGGTGATGGACCATACAGGGCTGTACCCACAAGTCTGTATATGAGAAACACAGAGCCTATACTTTATAGGCTACTGTAGGAGTGATATTTTGTAGAGAGCCATCTTCTAGGGCTGCAAAGTAACTGAGTCTGAAAGAGAAATGTATAAAAATGCACCACACTTTTGTTTTTTACAAGTAGCATATGTACAGTCCAATTCTCTTACTGTATAGAAAACATCAATCAAAATCACATGCATACAAACATACATGTACATGGATATTGTAAAATAATAAACTGTTATCTAGATAATTGCCGACCAGCTCACCAAAATGCTTTGGTGTAATACCAGTGTATGATTTTCTGTTACACTTTCCTTGAGGTAAGATATGATTCCGAGCTTTGAACAAAACTGGTGTATGGACTATGGAATGAATTATAAGGTCAGACTTAAGTTTTGCAGCATTGCCTTTTCAATTCTAGTCACTCCATACTCTGCAGAGACTGATATCAGTGATACAGTATGAACATAGGTCAAAAAGTGCAGGCAGCATTGTACAAGGGTCTTGTTCTGTGGGTAAGGCCAGGCTTACAATTCTTTAAACTTACACTGAAGTCTTAAGTTTCCAGGCTGGGCTAATGCTATTGCAGTACTGTACATCTTTGTATAAAACAGTCTCTTAACATCCCATACTGTGTATAATCTGTAGTCTAGGACATAGTGACTGCCTGCAGCCCACCATTGCTCAGGAACCCCCATAATAGGTGATAATGTAGTTCTCATTCAGAGGCAGCCAAGTGAATGAAAATGGTTAACATCACTAATTCTAATGGCTATGTACAGTAACATGTCCTCTACACGTGTAATCTTACTGAAAGAAAAATCTTCCCCATACTGTAAGCCCTGACACTACTGTACCTTAACCGAACCTCAAACATACAGTAACCGCCTCAGTTAGCTCTGTTCTGAAGGAAATGAAACATCCCAAAACAATCTTATACCATTGCACAACACGATTTTAATGATCCCATGCAGCTGGTCACATTTACTGAATAGGCCTACCTGCCTAGTCAACCACTGGAATAAATACTTTTCAGTGTTTCCAAATTGTATCATCTTGGCCAGGGCCTGGCTAAAGTTACAAGAGAGTCCAGGCTTGGGACAATCGTAATCAGTAATCGTAATCAATTACAATCGATTACATTTTTTAAGTCATCATAATTGTAATCGATTACTTTTGTGAAAGTTGCTAAGTAATTGTCGTAATCGATTAGGATGGCAAAGTAATCGTAATCATGGTTTAATTTATGATAACAATGAAGTTTTAAAATTTGTAAAAGAAGTGCAAAAGAAGTAGAAATTATGAAGCAAAATTTTCAGTGCTTGTTACTTTTGTTGGGGTGACTATACAGTAGTTAAAAGGAGGGTCTAAGCTCAAATCAAGCATTGATATATTTGAGGGGTACTTA